>CAIGRB010170504.1:0-19456 GCA_903798255.1 Fraxinus quadrangulata | reverse complement strand
ATTAAAATCTAAATTTTAGTCCATACCAAACAAAAATTAAAAGATTTATATCCTTGCAATGTCATGCTTTAATCGTTTCCCATGATTCGAACTAGTAATTATAACTAGGTTGTTGTTTGAGATTAATTATTAGAAACTTTTGAGGAATGATGATAAAACTATAAATATATGTGAATAATAATAAGTAATAGTTATAAATATGTAGTTGAAATTAAATTTAGTTCATGTCTAATGGATATTAAAATCAAAATTTTAGCATGATTTGATAAATAAAAAAAAGTTAATGAAATATGAGTTAAAAAGTTGTGAATTTCATGGTTAAAATTAATTATTAATTTTGATTTAAACAGGAGTTTAAATAATTTCTATGTTATTTATAGCGCATATTTGATACATACTCGCTCCATTTTAATTTAATGTTTTTTTCAATAGCACATTATTCAATAAAATAATATTAATTGTAAATTAAATTTTTCTCTAGCCTCTCTTTGGGCTCCATTTTAATTTAATACATTTTCCTTTTTTTCATTTTAACAATATATTTTTTAATAAAATAATATTACATGTAAATCCCAAAACTTTACTCTTTATTTTTAGTCTTTAGGAAAGCAAGTTCTTAAACTGTTTAAGCAAGCTCTTGATGGAGCTACTAGAGATAGTATCTTTGGATAGAGCTTGGGTAAGTAGACTTTCTCCTAGACATTTTTGGGACTTTTTTCAATAACACAATTTCTAAAAAATTATTATTCCAAAATATATTTTTCTCAAAATTTCATTAAACCTCTGTTCGAGCCCCATTTTTGGCTAAAAATGAATTTTGAAATAGTAATTTGATGGAAAATGTGTAGTTATAAAATAAAGAAAACTTTTAGACTTTATATAATATTATTTTATTGAAAAATGTGCGCTTAAAAATAAGAAAAAGAAAAATGTATTTTGAAAATAATAGGAACCAAACAAGGACTATATATCCTAACTTCTCTCATCATTCTAGCGCATCGACAAGCTTTTCGTTCAGCATTTAGTTTAATCGATTATATCATCCTCTTAGGATAACAAGTATTATGCAAAACCTTATTCTTTCTTTAGTTTCGTTTTACATTCTTTCCATGCACAACATGAATACATGTACATCATCTCAAATACTCGAGCCATAGTCGGTTTTTATTTTGCATACAATTAAGAGTGTCATGTGTCAACGACAAGACAAAAATAGTTAATTTTAAGTCACAAAAAAAATTTTTAATTAATATATTGTGAATCAGTGATGACAAAGAATTTTATGCACAAATTCTTCCTCAAAAAAATACATTAATCAAGGTTAAAATTATAATAAGCATCAACCAAAATTCATGACACTAGGAGCCAACCTCAGTAGCCTATCTAAAGCACTTGGTGTAAATTTCCTGGCAAATAAATAGCAAATGTTTGTGGGCTTCCCATTGTAAGTGCATTGCTTTTCACTCCTCATCTTGTTTAACAAATCCACAGTAGCCCCATTTCTTGAAAATTTTGTGGGATGGGGCCCACCCTTTGACCAGTCAACCCAAGTCAAAGTCCTGTTGGAATTTTTCCTTGGAAACTTCATGGTAACATATGTGGGCAAGTAATGCTCATCCGAGTAGCATGGAGGCCGGCAGTATTTTTTGAACAATGGGAAGAGTCTTCGGTCCGAAACGAATTCGATGGCCAAATCGCGATCAACCTCAAACCATTGAGCTCCCTTTCGCCATTGCTCGATTTTGATTAGTGGCTTCATCCGCTTGTTGTATCGGCCGCGTCCGACTGGACCCCACTGATCATACGATTCGACGAATGAGTGTTTCGAGCTGATGAGGTAAGTATAGATGGTTTTGAAGTTGAACAAAGGTATGCATGCCTCTGAGAGAAGAACAAATCTTTGGTTTGAGATATCGAGTAAAGCATTGGCGATGAGGCGGCGCTCTGCTTCCACCATGCTGAATTCTCCCCATTGTACTTTCTGTATATGTTAATTAAATAAGTTAAATTTTTTGATGCTCTAGCCTCTAAGTATTGCAAAATTGATATCTTAATTTGTATTCTATTTTCTTTACTTTATTGATGTAATAATCTATACATTATAATTTTGCAGCAATAGTAGAAGAGGTGTAACACACGTCGAGCTAATCAAAGGCCTAACACGAACCAATATACCAAAATAAACGAGGTCTAGTATGATAATCGGATGTTTGGAGAGCTCGGCTCGGCATGGCCCACCTCTTCACACAGATCAACCCAAGCAAAGGCCAGGCTAGAAATAATACTAGCCGTTGGTAGGGTCTGTCGGGCAAAGTGTTTACAAATCGGAGTAAATAATTGGTGGAGAAGTGGGAAGTCCTGGTGAGTTCTACCTCGATCAAAAGTATTCTTTGACCAATGTGTTTATAAATACTTAGAAACACCTTCCGAAACATATGCTTAGAAAATAAACCGATTAATAATGACAATTACAATACTTGTAAATATCTAAAACACATTGTGTTATTCCTTCAATATTCTACCTTTAAAAGCATATTTGATACGTGAATATGATTGAAAAAAGGTCAAATTTGTAATAAAAAAAAGTTGCATTTCCCAATTGAGGAATGTGTTTCTGCATGTCAAAGAAAGGTAAAGAGAGTAAAAGCAAGAAGAAAAGAATTTGAGAAAGTAGGAAGCAAATGCAAAAGGAGTACAATCAAAGAATGGTATAGCTAAAGATTGATACACTATGCATGAAAAGGGCAGATCAATGGGTTGTAAAAGAAGCTAAAAGTTAATAATTTTGTGCACAAATATTAAACAGAAAATTAATGCATTGATTCAACTTAAATATAACCAATATTCATAGATCTCAATGCATATGCAACAGAAAACAAGAAATTAATTATTAATATTTCGAAACTAACTTACCTTACTTGGAATACTCCGGCCATGAAATACTGAATCTTCTGGTATTGTTCCATTGAAGGAAGGCAAAAAATGCACATAAATTGAATAAAATCCTTCATTTCCTTTGAAAAATTTCTCCCACAAAAGCGCCAATGGCAGAATCCCTTTGGCTAAGAACATGAATGCAACTTTTGGCGTACGTTTGAAAGGAAAACCGTGTAGCCGAGGCGCCATGGAAGCTCTCCATAGGAGCTCTTCCTCCGTCATGTCGTGCGTAGGTGGTGGTGGTTTGAGAAATTCTTCCAATCCGATTCTATCTGCAATTGGTTGTGCGGGCGGCAGAGATGGTGGAGGCGGTGATAGTGGTGGCGGTGGTGGTGGCGATTCGATGTTGGAGAATTGCCTGAGTGGAAAGTTTAAGGGCAAGTCTTTGAGATAAAAACTTAATGAAATTCCAATGACTAAACCAGAACCAAAGAAAAGAAAGTACATAATGAGACTATGAAGATATCCTTGGGAATTTAGAAGCTTAACAGATGAAATTAGTTTCTGTTTTTCTTCATCTTGGTCGTTCTTCATCTTGTGCATGAGGGAGAAAGCTTTAGAGAGAGAAAATTGAAGAAGATGATGGAAAAAAGAGTTATATGATGTGAGGTGGGGTGGGGTGGGGTGGAATAGAGGTACTAGAGAAAACATACACAAACCTATATCTATATTTCCATCTGCATCGATCTATACCAAACCAAGACTATAATCTGTCAGCCTAGGGGCTAAAAAGTCTCCAAGGATGAGAAAGCCGAACAAAATACTATTCCATTACCGACTCTGGTTGCCAAAACGAGAGGCAAAAATGGATTCACAGACAAGAACAAATTGCAGAACTGGGAAAGTGAATGCGTGCGAGAGAGAGAGAGAGAGGAGTAGAATTTTTTTGATAACAAGTGGAATTCGTATGTCCAAAAACTTTGGGATGACAACCTTATTTTTAGGAAAAATGAAACCTCCTCACATGTGTTTCCTCTTAATCAAAGGAGTGTCTTTTGGGGAAATTTATTTTCTTCCACTTATGAATTTACATCTTCTCCTAGTCAAATGGAATAAGTTTGTTTGGGAAAAGCTCCAAGTAGAAATTCTGTCGTTGTTTGGAAAAAAGCTCCAAGTAGAAAATTCTTGGCAGAATTTCTACATATGTTGTCGTGGCAACATCTGATTCATCTATTATTTTTTTCCGTTTTTGCCATCTTTCAATGAATCCTCACCATGTATTGTCCGTCAAAATTTTATGTACTTGTAGCAAGATTGAGTTTGTTTAGGGTTAATTATCACATTTAATATGTTTTAAAATGGTCACACAATTTTTTGTGGTGCGGAATCGGAATTGATTTCTTGAAAATGAGAAGAAAATTTGAGAACGCGAAGATTTGTAAGAAATAATTCATTTGTATCTAAATTGATTATTAGAAAGTGATATAGACAAAATATTATCCTTATCCTAATGGGTTAAAGAAGATAAGTAATTAGTAAGTAATAAAGACCTAAAAGAATACGAAGTCTCGTCTAAATAAGAAATAAAATCCGACTATAACAATAAATAATCCTATCATATATATAAAAGAGTTGTCCTACGATTTAATAGTTATTCTTTATATCTTATTGACTAGACACTAGTAATTTTCAATTTCTCACGTGTTAGATGAAATGAAAGATGTGAAGGTAACTTGACATTTAATTACTGAATTTTATCATCAATAAATTGAACCTGAATAAATTAAACCATAAGGAACGTTCTTCCCCCAAAATCTTGAAATTATGAAAATTAACAAAGCAACTTTAAATTTATGTCACATAAATTTATTGAAATCTTTTCAATAAATTTTATTGAAAAATCAGTTTAATTTGTTATTATCTTTCAGAAAAATCGAATTCGGCCTACTTATTACGTAAATTATAAAAAAAAACAAAACAGCAGAATATTTAAATATTAATCGTAACTTTTTATAATGAAATTATTGGGTGGAGCTTGTGAAGGGCGAGCCAGCTCAAAGCATAGCCAATACCACCCCTTGTCGTGCCTAAAGTGTGCGATCAAGCTTGGACAATCCAATACATTTTGACACGCCTAAACAAATAGAACACACTCGTGTTATAGTCGATACAACATTTCCGCTTCCACATTGAATCATATGTGTAGATTATTCATGCATTCATCAAGCCACATAATCTTCAAAACTAAAAATAGTCGCGCCCCAAGAAAACTCCATGCATATTCGTAGTATTGAACATAACTCAAGTATAATGAACAAGATTTTAATTGTATTTTTTTCATAGTATTGCCTAGTGCTATCCAATCATTCATACCAAACATGTTGATCTCGTACACAAGTCAAATTTGCTAATTATCAAAGCATGCATCATCTTCATCTAATTTGCATATTCAGCAATCAATAAATGTAGCCAATAGTAATACTAGGAAATCCTCCTACATCTGCCTTCCAAGTATTAATTCTCATTCTCTTGCAACAAGTATGCATGCCCAAAATCTAAAGTGCATTCTCCACGAGCTGCAGTCTACCTGATAATCTTTAGGTAGACCATTTGATGTGTTTGACATAGAGGATTAGACAACACTGGACAATATTAGAGAAGAAAAATAAGTTCAAACTTTGTCGGTCCAGTCCAATACTACTATGGAACAAACATACACTTTAGGCACCCTAGTTATCAAGGAACCAAGGTCGTACAACATACAAATCTCAGGCATGAGCAAGAATCAAAACTTCACCTCTCCTCATATCCACTGTACAGAGTTTCCTCAATACAAATGTGTAATGCACAGTTAATGAATTACTCAAGTATATACAACTCGAGTCTTAAGCAAACAAACCCGAGAAGTCAATAGGCCACAGTTCAAACATAAAGTTCACCCATTTCTTCTATGACAAAAGCATAAGCCATGTACACAGCCAACTTTACAAATTTCCAAACATTCAGGGTCCATTTAAGTGTAGAAATCTCACTCCCTTTGGGACGTTCTGCAGGCACATTTGGAAAGTGTGCATTGTTCATGTCAAGCTGCAATAAAATTAAGCATGGAGTATGAATGTTGGTTCAAAGGATATTTATCGCTACATTTCTATTTGGTAGTAAAATTAATAAATCATCAGTTATCAAGCCAAAAGACCAAATCAGGCAAAGTGAGCTAAAGAGCATGTGTACTCATCAAAAGATACAAAGATCAAAAGCCTAGTAGTTGGCGTTGTAAAGCGGGTGGCCAGGTACTCCTACTGCACAGGTCTATGGCCTAATCTAGACTTGCACTCGCATTGAAATTTCTATAAAACACTTGTCTCCAGCTCTCTAAAGTTTCCCTCTTTCTAAATGCAAATAACAGTTACTTGACTTCGTGTCAAGCTATTTGGAATATAATTAGATTAGTGATGCATATTTCATCTTTGAAATATAATTTGTGGATAGGAACCAGGAGAAGCAGGAGCATTAACATTCATGTAGTATGTTGTATCATAACCTATAACTTCAAAATGACTAATTTTCACATTCAGTTCAATTCAATTTCATTTCCCATATTGGATTGGACCTGCGGGCTGTGCCAGCCCATAAATATTGTATTTTGGCATAGCTTTGAAAGAAGGCAGCCTCATTAAACCACCAAGAAATTGGATTTTTTACATATTTACACGGCATAACTTAAACTTCTCAACATAAGTACACATTTAATCAGGTAATTATTAAATAAAGAATAGCATAACATGGTAAACCCACATCTTTTTGAGTTGTCTACTTGGACATAATGAACAAGAATAAATCAGGGTACTAATGTCATCAGTTTCATCACATATTCTAGGAAGCTGGTTAGCAAGTAAAATGGCATATAATAAAGATGCAGTATGTTCATCATTCAGCAGCTAGGATGTTTTTTTTTTTTTTCCGAAAGGTAAAAAAATTAGTGAAAATAATTATTCAGCAGCTAGGATGTAAAAACATGTTAGACAAACTCTTATCTGAAAGACAACCGCTATCTGTCTATTGCTAAAAGCTTAAGAATGGACCAAATTTTTAGTTAGTACTATTTATTCTTTCTTTCCGATTACTCTTGAAGTCAATGCCAGTTAAAGTAGATGGGGCCATTGAAGTAGAGGCAAAAAAAGGACCAACTTCACTGTGCTAACTATATGTATTAGAAACTACTCAAATTAAAAGGATAATGTTCACTTTAAAATCCACATAAGCTGGGGTTATCTCTGTTCCTTTCCCCAACATCTATTTCTTCTCCTTCACAGCTCACATGCTCCCTAACCTCCTGTTTTCAGCTTAACCTTTTTCCAATCTTTTCTCCCTAAATACATTGTTACGTTTTCAGGTTCCTCCGAGTAAACCCTAATGCTATGCTACTTCGATTCTTCCAGATGCATGAAACACCCACGTCCAATACCCACACCTGAAAAATAGTCAGAACACTTTGTTCAATATTTTGCATTCATAATAAAGTTTAGAGAGCACATCGAGGATATTTTATCTGTTCTATAACTATTTTGAATTGATGTGAATGCCTATTTCGAATTGTCTACATTATACTGAATAATCATTTCACCATAAATCTCAAGGGAACAAGTGTACAAGAGTTAGCATGTTTCTATCTCCACGATCCCCGGATTCAGTGATTAGATGAATCTTATATTCAAACACACGCCCTTACTAGTTATTCGCAACAAGCTGAAGTGATCTGGCCATACAACTTCATCAAATTTATCAATTTCCTCCCACTTTTTTGCTACCCCACTACCTAACTCCACTTGTGATGGATAAGTAGCACCAAATGATTAGGGAAAGGCCACAGCAAAAAGTCATGCACGACACCATAAAGATCTATACTAAACTAGCCCAGGACCCTTTTCATATGTTAAGAAGTGTGGCTGACACAGAAGGTAAAAAGGCAGAAAAGAGTGGAGGAAGACCTTTCCATACAACTAAGAGATGATTTTTCAAATCCTATTCTGTCTTTTAATGATGTATGATCATGGAACTCGTGCAATTTCCTAACAAGCTCACTGTTATATCAGCCAGTAATGCCCTTCTAAGATGATTTTCAAGTAATAATTGCAATGCAGAAAATATAGTAGGCAAGACCTCTAAATCGCCAAAAAATTTAAAATAAGGATGGTGTTGATTAGATTCTGCACACCTGTATAAGACAGCGAACTGAAGGCAAACATTTTGTTTTCTTGACTTCATATGATTACAATGATAGCCAGGTTCCCATTGGTATACATTCCGGGCATCAGGATAAAAAAGGTGGATGGTTATCTGTTGGATCCTTTTATGCACTGCTATTCACGTGGAAATGAATGTTTTTCCATGGGAAGCAATCTAAAAGACAAGAATTCAAAAACAAGGTTGCATTTTTTTAGTTGGGCAGTAGCTGCTGTTTTTGACAGTTGAAAGAATATACATAAACTGGTGCTCTTTATGTTAAGAATCAAATGTCATATTTTCCCATAGTCACTCTCAGTATTAAACGGGTAGTCCTTGTAACCATGACTGAGATGCCTAGTTACGTGCAGCTAGTGGGGATTCCCGCTGATAAGGCTAATATTTGGTACCCTGTTTCCTAACGTGTAAAATGAAATATAAGGATTGAAAGGATTATCAGGGTTTCAAAGAATCATTAGCCCTCTTTTAGGATCAAAAGCGCCAAACTTCTTTCAGAATTTTTTCGACCGAACAATTGCATTATATTCAGATACATAGATAATATTTTTGTGTAGGTACCTAGGTGACTACAAAAAGTTGCAATCATATATTTCTGAGTGCCTACACTTGCATCAAGCGGCATTGTCACTGATAAGTCTAAGATTAGCTGCATTGTTCCCTTGTGATATGAACCGAATGGAAAATAGTATTTTAAGGGATTGGAAGAAATTGATAACCCTCTCTTGAGGAATGAAAGCACCAAATGTATTTGCCTACTTTTTCATTACAAAAAGATTTCAATATTCATAATTGTGAAGATAGATAATTTCCAAGGACGCATACTTGAAGACTGAGAAAATAATTCTTTCAGTGCTCAGTAAAATCCTTTCCAAATTGGTGCTTGACGAAGTACAACTATACACTGTAGAGCAGGAAGAAAGAAAAAGAATCTAAAAGCTTATAATTATAAAGTAAGAAGTTATTTATGAAACTTCAACCACTGTACACTGTACATATATAAAAAATAAAATGGACAAATATACAAAATAATCATAAATAACTGAAGATACTTCATAGCATCAGAAAGATAAAATCACAAAAATGCTTATGCATTGATTGCTCATTATGTTACAAAAAGAGAAATAAAAATCATCTATCTGCTTTATGATAACCAAATTACGGTAACAGTGTGGGGAAGTAAATGTCATGTGCACGAGAAGTTACCTTGACATTTGAAAGAAGCATAACATGGTGGAATATTACTCCATTTTCCGGAGATCTTGACAATAACAATGCTATAAAAGAAAATCTGGGATGACTGGTGATTGTTCTGCGACATTCAATGTCCCATCTGCTCTTTGCCTTGATTTATGCTTAACATGTATATGGTCGCTCTTCTGCTTGTCTTTATGATCATGTTCTTTCTTCTCCTTTGCTGAACTTGGACGTTTCTTCTCTTTACCATCAATACGGTGTTTATGTCTTGAACTCGCCTTTCCAGGCTCAGATGCAACAGTGCTTGTCATAGTCATGTTTGATTCAGGTCTGTCAGTATTTAACTCATTCTTCTCCCTTTTCTTACTTGCTTTGTTTGATGATTTACTTCTTGATGATGATGATGCAGCTTCATTGCCTAAAAGCACTTCCCGAACAGCACCAGAGATCAGATCATCCTTTAACTGGGGTTTCTTAGCAGCAATATGTGCTCCTTCCCCAACATCTAATTTTACAACCACAGGCCTAGGCTTTGCTTGGTTTCGCTTTTTCCTAAGATCGAGTGATTGCTTTGTTAGCTTAACAAGATCTTCAGCCTCATCAATAGCCTGATCTTTGAGTTCATGAGCAGGTGGGTAATCATTGGATATCATTTCTTTATTCTCTGAAGAAAGATAATATATTCCATGCTGCTTGCGATGCTCAGCAAGCAGAGATGTAGACTCAGATGATGGTTCATATTCCTCTTTACTCAGGCGTTCATGGATTGTTGTTGCATTGGTCACGGAATGAGATCTTACAAGGGAAAATGAACTTGATATAGGCAACTTGATATCATCACAGATTGCTTCAATGTCACTAAGACTTTCCTTGAGAACCAACCCTTCAGGTATCGGTACCCTCTCTTGAGCACTAACTGAAACTGGACCGAGCTCCTCTGAAAATGCATCGAACATCAGCTTCATCATGCCAGAAGCTCTCAGTTCTCTCTTAATTCTGTCTCCTTCGCTCTCATCTATGGAACTACGTATCCTTGGTTTTATTAACTCAATCATACCAAGGACATTAGTAGCCCTCTCCTGTATTTCTACCTCATGACCCCCTGCTAAGGGGCCCAAATTAGTTTCAACAAGATTTACTAGGTCCATTACAAATTTTTGTGTTAACTGCTGTTTCTTTGAAGAAGCTGATGATGTCTGCTCATGATCAATCACTGGATCCTCGCCATTTTCTGCTGGTTGATTTGAACTCCTTGGATTCAACCCGTTATTTAGATCAGCATCAGACGCTAATCTATCAGAACTTTCCTGAAAATCCTCTTTCAAGATGAAATCTGTTAATTCAGAAGGATATGAAGCATCATCTCCAGTTGAGAGAAAAGAATATATGCCGAAGGTCAATACTTTGAATGCAGACTGGATATATACAGCTCTTATTGGTGATGGTAGAAGACAGGTCCGTGGTTGTAGCAGTGACTCCATGAGCTCAAGTAGATTTCTAGAAAACTCAACATATTCTCCTGACAACCAAGCAGCAGCAGATAAAACTTTGTGTATAAAAGGATTTCCAAGCAAAGCAGGATCAATCAGCAAACCACGAGCAACTTGAACAAGCTCCAGTCTAACATCCCTAACCCTCATCCCAATATCTATAAGCTGGGTCTCGATCTCGTCCCCCTTCTGACAATGAGGAATCCTGGACATTTCACCAAGAAATGAAACATACCAATCAAAATCAACTATCACATCATAAAAATTCCTCGAACAAGTCGACAAGATGGACCCTAAAATCTCATTACAGAACTCTGGGTCAGACTTCGGTGCATAACTGATCAAAACCTTACAAATTTCTGCTACATTATCCTCCGAAACCATAGCCATCACAAGCTGCAAGGCCTCAAGCTTAATATTCACATCAACATCATCCAACGACTTAATTACAACCTCCTTGTTTTCCAAAACAGCCCATGAATGCTTCGCTGCTACAACTGCAAGAGCTTGTAGACCAAGGTACTTCAGATTCGGATCATTTTCCAACAAAAACTCCTGTATTTTCATGATTGCAAGCTTCACTGCAGGTTCATACTCACTCAAACTAGTTACAATAGTTTTCACACACTCAAATGCCAATGATTTAGCTCCTGTTCTCCTCAAATGCTCACAAATTGGCTCCACTATTCTCTTTGCCAGCCTCGGCTCTAATGGGGCCAACTTGGCAAAAATCTTCAAAACCTTAATTAGAACCCAATTATTCCTGGAATCTAATAAAATCTTATAGAATTCGGGAGCTAAGGGTAAGTAAGATCTGGGTTCCCTTACAGTAAGTTCACAGAACAATCCCACGGCAGCAGACAAAACACCCATGTCACTGCTATCAAGATTTTCGACAATTCGTTTAAAACAAACACGAACAGCCTCCGGGTACTGCTCAAAAACTCTTAAAATAGCAGCGATGGCTTTCATTTTTACGAAATTCTTAGAACTATTAAGCAATATAAACAACTCCGGAGTCAAATCGCGAGACAAATCCGGAGTAGAAATCGAAGAAAGAGTAGATAAAGCAAGACTCACATCATGAGGATTAGATGACGAAAAGTCCTTGCGCAGCTGGTGAGTCAAGAGCAGAATAACATCCGTCGTAGGATTGAATGAAAGTGAAGCCGATAGCAAAGCAAGGCGCTTTTGAGAGTGCATGGCGGAGGAAGAAAGCTCGACGGTGGGGAAAGCGGCCCACGACATATCAACCCCATGTAAGGAGTGAAGATAAGTTAACTTCTGGAGGGCTGTGGCCTTTGTTTGGGAGTCCGTGGATTTGATTTCACGGCGGATCTCATCAACGAACTTGGCGATGAAAGCCGCTTCGCCGCCGGGTAAACACAGGCGGATGACTTTAATTAGATCGTCTAAGGAACGCTGAAAAAGGGATTCCATTAATGAAGGACCCGCCATTCATTCGCTCACTCCAATTCAAACTATTTCCTGAAACTTACAATCTCGAATTTGCTATTACTACAATAAATGAGATTCCGGTTAATCTCTATCGCAGGAGGAAGGTGATTGATTGAAGCAGAAATTGCGCTTAGATGATGGGTAATGATGGAGAAGGTCGATTGATTTGGAGTTCTGAAACTGTGGGTTGGGTGGAGACTTTTGCAAGTGAAACCGGCGCACAGCAAGGTGGTGAGTCCTTTTTAAAAACCATTATTTTATAGAAGAAGAAAAAAAAATGTACTGTTATTTATATCGTCTAATACTTTGTAGCATGAATTTAGTATTTGTCAATCGGCTGCTAGACGAAAATAATAGTTGCATAATGTGTGTCATAATTGACAAATAGCGACTTCTTATTGAAGGGCGTCTGTGGACCTGAACGTACATAATAAGTGTCATAATGAGTGTCATAATTGACAAATAACGATCCTTTATTGGGTGTCGTCTGTGCCAATTATGACACTCATTATGTAAAATATTATGTACAAATAACATTTTTCTTGTCAATAACATGACTATCTCCTTTCATAGTTTGCATAGGACAAGCTAAAAGGTTATTGGGACTACAGTCTCATCAAAATTATTTATAACATGTTTGATAAAATAAATTGAACATATTTAACTCTTTGATAGTAATGAGAATGCTCGATTGTCTCAGCAATTTTCAGACCCGGCCAAGACTACTTGAACATGCATTTGCTCGATGAGCACAAGTTTGTACGTGGTGGTACTGGTAATCATCCCATGTAGCGAAACTCCACCAGTGGAGGTTTATATCATGAACTCAACAACGTTTGATATAAGGATTACACAATATAGACAAGATTTTAATTTATTTTTCTTACTAATATTGTCCAACACTTTCTAATCCTTCTTGGTGAAGCCAAAAGACGATACTAGAAAATGACCTGTTAATAATCTATCTTACAATTTAGTTCTCGAGATCAATCTCTCGACAAGGTATGGCCAAAAAAAATTGCAATGAATAGAGACAATTTAACTGGTACAAACAATACAATTATATCCATTCAAGATCTTTCCCTCTTACACATGAACAAGAATAGTTCATCTCGCTGTACAAATTACGATTCTCTTTTCTTTCCTGCGAAACTTCTCATGCAGGGATGAAATCATATTCATGTCATCAATGAGCAAATAAGTTTGCAAATAAATCTGCCTGCGTAATTGAGATCACCGTAGATCAATGATGTCAAACTTCAAGCTAGGATTCATATAAACATCTGTACAGTGATTGTATATTGGACTACCATCCGAAGGGGGTTCGTGTGGATGAAACCCACGTTTTGGACATAGCCTCACGACTGTCATGCCACCTGGAGTCAATCGGAATATACCATGTTTTCTGCACAAGCGATGGTAAGTGTTCAGTACATAGATAAATAAAGCTGTTATAGTAAAGTTCTGGACAAGAAAGAACAAAAGAATATTATTACCTAGATGTGTCTCTCGGGGCCATGACAATGGCAATGGATTCCGGTAACATAACCTGGGAAGAAATAAACATTTATTGTATTGTAGATCAAACAAAATTTGCATGAGGAAGCAGCATCTTAGCAACTTAAGTGTCTAGTTTGAATACTTCCATCAATACAGTGGATGCGATATTGGTTTGCAGCCTATTATAAGATAGAAACGATATCTAGAAAAATTATTTTTTTCAAATCAAACAGAAGATTCTTCCAAAATGACTTGCTTGGTGGAAGTGCATCCATTGAAAACAATTCTCATTTTCTCCCATCCAACCAACGTGGCCAGAAAAAGAAACTGAAGAAATATCTGAGAGACGATTACCTGATACGAGTAGTGGGTGTGAACATCAATTGATGACATGAAACAAGATTGGGTTGGATGCGTCTACAATACAATAAGCAGAGGATCATACATTAAATTCAAGACTTAACCATAACAGGCATGAGGGATAGATATGTCAAGGTTCATAAATCATCAGAAACATGAGCAAGAACGTGGCGGGGAGCATACCATTTTTTTACTGTACATGACTACCTTTACTGTTTGAAGAAGAGACCACGACTTAAAAAATAGTAAATAACAGAATTTTCTTGTTCACAAAATATTCTCCCGTTGTACGATTGTGTTTTTATTTTGGGGTGAGATGAGGCTAAAGCGAGAGAAGTCCACTTAACTTAGTTAATATATAATTAAAGCATCCATGCCAGAGCAGAAATCATTTTGGTTGCGTTTCTTACTGTCATATCTGTGTTGTCGTTATCATTGTTACCAGCTTTAATCGGCAAGTTATAGTTGTCTATTGTTAATCNTTGCAAGTTGGTTAGTTGGATTAGTCCTATCAATTAAAAGCGAAAGGAAAGACCTTTTGCTTTGCTTAATTGGGATATTTATATCATAACTTCACTTTCTACTTCAACTTCTTTGGCATACCTGTTCTTGAGGCCTTTCACATTTCAGCAATTAAACAGTCTTTGGCTATTATCGTGAAACTATTTCAAAAAACAATTTGTGATCATTAATCATTTAAGTAGCTTTTGTTTGTCAATTATCAAATTTACATGAGCAACCTAAGAAACTAATCGAGTTGTACCTTCGAGGCTTTTCAACTAAACCCCTTGCTCATACTTACACATCCATAACTGATTATAGATTGAATAGTACACAGCATGGAAAGATGATATACTTTGATGCATCATGTAAAAATATTTTAAGCGCACTTTATTTCTGAAGATTTTATAGGGTTATTTAGTTACCCCCTCTAGATAACCCACTAGGTACCAACATGCAATGCAAAAGTACAACAAAAACCATTTACTAAAATTATATCAGCAGTGATGTAATGTAGCTCATGTTTAAGCTGAAATTTTTGGAATCAAAATTTGCTGGACCTAGTCAGTGTACATAGATTTATTCCAGATATATGAAACATTTTGCTTCGACGAGATGCACATCATTTTCATTTTTTCACTTAAGCCCCAAGAGATCTTGGTACTTCAGTGCACTTTGTACATTTAACAACTATGATGTGAGGTTTAACTCAATTACAGAAATAAAATATAAGTGGAAGCATATTCCAGAATATAAATATCATTCAGATTACCGCAAAGTAAACTTACATGAATCCAGCCCAAAGGAAAAAGACTCTGCTTGTCCTGCACTTCAAATATTTCCTCCTCATTCGTGGTCTGACACTGCTCAAAAAGAACAATTCAGTACAGCACAATCAACATGCAAACACAGTATGTGTGTGTGTGTCTAGCACCCTGGCTTACCGAATCTGATGTTGATTCTTGCTTCGGAATAATAAGGGCTGTAATGGAAAATGTTCGGTTTCTCTGTGATAAATAACAGAAGTGAATATTCTTTGGGGAAAAAAAAGTACCACAATAGCAATGATGATTACTACAATAACACGAATATCAAGTAAGTGATACTCACAAGGGAACCTGCAAGAACCCCACAAGTTTCTAAGTTTCTGTCTGTGTTTGACTTGGCTAGCCTCATGAAACAGTCCATCAGTTGTATAGACTGGATAAATGAATAAACAGAATGATTATTCATCAAACTCTAGAACCCAACTGCAAATTATCAATTAAGCAAGCAAAAGAAGTGGCGTTCTTTCATATAAATCAAGCTAAACTGAACAAAAAAGCAAACACTGAAATATAAAATGTACAAACAGTACTATGTGCAATTGTAGGGGTTCTTCGGAACAATTTAAACCAGCACTGGAAGACTTTTCCATCCCACATTCTCTTTCAGTAGCTGGAGTTGATCTCGGGACCAGATCCTGTACATCTGCTAGGACAGGAGGTGGTTCGGGTTGTCTAATAATTTCTTCAAGAGGAAGGCAATCAACAGTTTCAAAAGAAACCAGATCCGGAGTTGATCTCGGGATCAGATCCTGTACATCTGCTTGGACAGGAGGTGGTTTAGGTTGTTTAATAATTTCTTCTTGAGGAAGGATTTCAACGGTTTCAAAAGAAATCAGAGAATCAGGTTCTTGAGTCTGAAACGTTTGATTTTCTTTTGCTGGCAGAACTACAGGTTCCAAAGTGGATCTTTCTCGCTCCAAGTTGTCATCATCCTTTCTCATCGTAGTCCCAAAAGGCTGCTCCAGACAGCTACCCCAATCACAGACATAAACCATATTTGTTAGTCAGCATATGAGCCTAGAAAAGAGAAAAATATATATAAATACTACCTATAAACAATTAGAGATTTTGAAAAACCAAGTTCCATGGTTTTAATTTCATGTCTTTCACAAGGCATAATCCCATAAAAAATAAATTAAATGAAGATCTGATAATTAATAGAAATTCGATATGAAATATATGGCACTTCTACAGTTCCAATAAGATGTCTAACCTTGGGGCCTGAAAGGGAGTCAAGTCTAAATTGCTTGGATATTGTACCTGCATTTACAATATAAAGTTATAAAACTACATGTACCTGCATTTACAATATAAAGTTATAAAACTACATCAATAGTGCAAAATGTACAAAGGGAGATTGTAATACCACCTTATAATTACTAATAGGAGGTTGCCACTGTCCACGAAGCCCATTTGGACCCAATATAGAATGTCTAGCAAGAGTTTCGGCCTTCGGGCGATGGATACTCAGTGATCTGTGAAAAACATACAAAAGAAATATAGAAAAGAGAGAGAATTACAGAGTACCATATTCCATCCAGTTCTTTAGTGATGCGTGAAAACCACTTATTTTAAAGGATTTGACTAGAAAACGTGAAATGAGACCAAGGACATTATTAAGATTTTATAAAAAGGTTGACAAGTATGATGGGAAAGGGGCAGAAGAATCGGAGTACATTAGAATACTTTCTTGAGACTTGTATGGCAGTACATGCATATCAATCTATCCATTTATCCAGCAGATTTCTTTTTCATCTACCTATCTAACAAACTTTAGATGGCTTTTAACATGCTAAGCTATTTGTTTGTTGCGTTGAGCTATGCAGCTTCATTAAGCAAGAAAACTAAGGTTTGGCACCCTTGCAGCCTCTTTCTTAAAGTAAAGCTTCATTTTTTGAAGATATTACCCCTGTTTGACACCCATTTTGTTTGAAAAATATTTTCAGTTTTGCTGCTTGTACCTGGGGGGTTTACAACCCCCCCCCCCCCACCGACCCCTCACAATAGGGCCAGCAGCACAGTTCAAATATTTTTTGGAATAGTGATTGATGGAAGATTATGTGGTTAAAAAGTAAGGAGAATTTTTGGGTTTATGTGTAATATTATTTCATCGATAGAATGTGTGGTTGAAATGAAGAAAGAGAAAAAAAATGGGTCAAACATGGGCATTATAGTTCTTTAGAAAGAATTCAAGGGGAAGAAAAGAGCCATAAATCACATGAGCGAAGAGAGACAATAACTATGAGAAGAGAAGAAAAACAAGTCACAAAGAGTACAATACACAATTTGTTATATAGAATCAAAAGCAAATCTTAAGATTCATTTCAATGCATAATTTCAGGGAATTCTCCTTATCAGAATCTGTAGTCGGGTGGGTGAATCGAGTGACATTATGACACACAACTGTTAATTCTAGGATTTTGGAAATGAGATGTAAAGAACGAACTTAAGGGAGCAGTGTTAAATCCTACTATCATAATACTTTAAAAGGTAAGGCATCCCTCTTGCACGAAGAATGAAGAAGGGTTTCTCGCGGAAATACTAACATTTGACGGTGATGATCTTCCATCGGTTTGACAAGAGAGAGATGTTGAGTCTTCAAACCTTGATATGCAAATTCACTCGCAACAGGCGGACTAGTCTGTCAGATGCAAAATAATAAATATAAATATTTTTCAGTATAAACTTTATCAGAAGCAACATCATTAGTTAGAAAAGGTGATGTACAACTATAATAGAAAATGAACACTGCCTCGAGATTCTTAATTGAAGTTTCAGTATCTAGATACAAACTACAACACAAGTTTAGGTTTCATCAAGACTAACAAATAAAGACATTTCAGTTAGATGGTAATAATCTAACTAAATGAGGCATTAGTTTCTACCTCAGTTCTGCTATAAGTATTCCATCTTTCTTGTTTGACAATAGAAGCTCCCAGCGAAGATTCCCAAGTATTATTTTGGTTACTGCTAGGTTGTTTCCTACTGTGTAACTCCTGGACTTTCAGTTGTACAGCTGGTTTCAGTTTCTCAAGCTCAGCTATTGCATTTATTAATTTCTGCAGCGGTAGATGGAAGGAAAATGACAGTAGTCAAAAATATTCTCACAACAAACAAATGGGACGGGCGAGATTTTTAAAATCGTTACCTTTTTAAGATAAACTTTATTGCTCTGTGGAGATGCCCGATAATCTCGATGGAGCGGTATTGTATCCATAACCAAACTAGGAAAAAAGAAACCATGGAGATTCCAATGAGTGGCTGAGGCTTCAAAACAACCTCAATAGACCCACCTCCACATTCCTACCTAGACATCTTATTCGCAAAATGAAATTTTCAGTACATCAAACATTAATTCATGACATTTTACATCCATTCTCACCTTGAAAATCTAAGGAGCATGACATACAAATCAACAATGTTTTCTTCTCCGCGAAAGATGTCAGCCTACAGTGAAAAATTATGTTATGGCATGAAACCATTGTATAACAGAACAATATATCATGAAAAAGACACATAAAATGACTATTATGTGAATTACAAAACGATTTTTCACAGCAGAAGAATAATATATCATGAAACAGGGACATAAAATGACTAAATGGGGTGTACAAAAAAATTTCCCCAGCAGCAGAGTACCATGGAGATGTTTCTGCAAGAACCAATTGACAAATTCTACAAATAAAAATGAAACAGCAGTACCTCAATTATCTAGCCCCTGTTTGGTTTGTTTAGATATAAATCACATATTTAGTAGATTTTGATAGAAGTTGATGGAACGTGTGGTAGAAAAGTTGTGGTTCCCATGAAATGTGGAGTTAAAATTAATTGTTGATTTTAACTTAAATTTTAATCCACTTTTTTAGTGGAACGAAACAGGAGCCAAATATAACTGAGTATACGTGATTCCAGTTGCCTTTCATGTAAAATAAACAAACAACAGTGAAGACATAAAAAACAAAAAAAAAACGATTTATGTATTTATTATGAAAAAATAAATTAATA
>CAIGRB010170481.1:134622-148641 GCA_903798255.1 Fraxinus quadrangulata | reverse complement strand
TTTAGGGGTAAGGGAGCTGGCAGCACCGACCTCCCCGTCGGTAACTTGGGCAAATACGTCGACGAATTGAGAGGAATCGAACTTTTTTATGGAAGCCGGAGGCTTGTGAGACGTAAAAATTGAAAGGATGGTGAATTTAAGGTTATAAAACTAGGTTTGGAGGCTGAATGGTCGTGATACTGCCTCTTATGGAATGGGTGACGAAAGTTACGGGATTTGCTGCTTCTCATGGCAGTGGGATGCAGTGGAAGTAGGGAAGAAAATAAAGTTTCAAAGTTTTGGTGGATGATACAAATAAAATTTTTTGATGAATTTGCAAAAGAATAAAAAGTTTGGGATCAAAATTACAATTACTCGTCTTTAATTTTGACAATTTTTAGTACTTTTAACATAATCGGATAGTATCGGGTTTTTTAGCACAAAAAATATTGTATTTCGTACAAAATATTTTAAATATGGAGATTTTCTACGATTTTCAATAGGTATATAATATATCGCAGATGAAAACGTTTTTAGATGGTTTTCTGTTATTAATCATATTTGAAACATTGCTACTTCAATAACAAAGGGTAACAGCTAGGTCCCCAACCTTTTAACAAAGATGCAATTGAGTTACCTACCAAACCGAGCAAGACGTTTAAGCCCTTATTTGAGTTTTTTTAAGAATAGATTTTATAAAAAAATGAATTTTTAAAGAATGTATGATTAAAGTAAGAAAAAATTTGAATTTATTTGCAGAATTATTTATTAAAATAATGAGTGATTCAAATAGAATTTTAAAGAATGAAGTTCAAGTGAGGGCTAATTTATATTTTTGTATTAATGACGGTATTAAACTGTTTGAATATTTATTTTACGACGAGTACATATTGAGGCTCCTAGTTATGCATGTCTACATGAATAAAGTTGACGACTTTATTCTGATTATGTTATACTCTTGTTTGCGTCACACTTGGATGATGATTTATCCTGAGGGCAAAAAATTCAAATGGTCACCAAGTTTGAAGAGCATATCATATTACGTGATACTAGTACTAGAAGAAAAATGAGAAAATGGCGAATTTCCTACAATTACCGTACTCTAATTGATCCATACATAGTCATCGAAGAATGCCAAAACTGTAGAATGCAATCTACCGTGTTCGACAGTATAGAGTAAATATAAATTACATAAATTACTTTCTATATCACAATGTATAATGGTAATATTAAAGTTTAGATGTGAATAAATTTGAAACTTCTTACGTGTAATAAAAATTAGATCACCAATGAACGAACTGTCAAAGGATAAACCATACAATATGTTGCATCGAACTACAAACTTTATAATTTAAAAGGAATCAAGATTTTACTAGTAATAACGTGTCTGGGATATCAGGATCAGTCAAATTACTCAAAATTTAGAAGTAGAGGCTTGTCGAACTTGTTCCTTCAAAGTAGATAGCAATCACTGCTTAGAATACACGAGCAAACTTCACATACTGTACACGAAGACAAACTGAAACAAACCTGGCTATAATGCTTGACCAAACCATTAATCGTAACTTAACAAGGACAAAAAAAGGCCGAATATTGGTTCCAACTCCAAAACTTGGAACTGCGAATCATACGTGCCTAGAAAACTAAATGACGAAATGCCACTGAACACATCTCCAAAAGACATAATAAAACAAAAAGTTCAACACGTTAACTCGTGGAGCCCTTAGCTAACAAGTCATCCATTTTCATCTCACCCGTCCTTGCACCTTTTCACCTCTCAATGGAAACCGAGAGAAAGTTCAAGAAGAAACCGACAGTTACACCATATAACATACATCAGAATACAACAAATTCATTTTCTCTTATTTGGATTGATAGGTTTGACAACTTATGTGCCTAGGTAACAAACAATGTCCAGTTTTAAGGAATTGGGTCTCAAGTAGTGTGTTCCTGCCTGCAGACAACCAAGACGAGAAATCATCTTCTAGTCTATGCACACATACATCGATGGAATAACAAAATTATCAGTCAACTGAGACAAGTTGCTGAATTTTTTGCAAGCACAGTATTTTCTCGGTACTGTACAATTCCACATCACAACAGCAATACGGTAGCTAATATGAAAGAAACTGGGTACCCCTATAATCTGTTAAGACCTATCTGTCATCTCTTTCTGCGCTTCGGCTCCACCTATCAATGAAACCAACACAAGGTCTCATTAAGACAATAATAAAATATGGAAGCATTAAAGGGCAATACACTAGGTTTACTGAGGAATTTTCCCCTCAATTATTTCACATACTATTCAATAACTGAAAGCCCTCTACACAGTATAAACAATTATGTAAAGGAGGGGGAAAAAGAACAGAATAATGACACTGTACATGTCAACTAAAGTAAAGGTGACTTAAAACACCTGATATTTCATTGATAATCCATCTTCAAAACTTAAAATTCAAGATTTGCATCTACATTTGGCAGCTCATTAAATCACCAGTTGCCCCACCAATAAATTAAAATTGAAGGAATAAATTAGATAACACGATCTTGCACGTAAACTCAACGGCAGTAAGGATTTGACTATTTCCGATTGAACTATTTGTTTTTGGAAATTGTATCCCTAATGTATGTTGAGAATTGGAACAAAAGCATCAAGAATTTTCTCTTAGTTGCCTTAACATTCATGCCATTAGGAATGTTTGAACATATATACTTAACTCGAACCCCCATGGAAAAAGTCAGAAATCTTCCATCAGCTCCTGAATGTGAGTTCCATATAATACCACAAAGTTATGAAAATCAATATATTTCACTAAAACAATTTCTGCTCAAATGAGTACATAGTTAATACATGCATATGTATTACAAGACAATTTAGTTGTTTGCAGTTCCATTTAGTCTAAAATCCCTTTGTCCACCTGAAGAGGAGAAACTCCTATAAAGAGCATCAATTTCAACTCCCCCGTAACCGGGATCTCAACTGCTGCTTGTTTAGACATTTTAGCCCTCCAAATCATGCACGCAAGACAGCTTTTTTGAACTTAATGATCAGTTTACTCACTTCAACAAGAAGTCCAACAAACTTTATTTTATGGTAACACATCTCTCGTAAATACAGCTAAGCATTCTGCTTAATTCCAAAAATATATTCACGAAAGTTGGGTTTAAATGCCTTTTGAGGAGGGAAAAGTAAGGAGAGCTGCTTTTGAAATGTAGAAGGATAAGTCAACATGACTTTCTCTCGATCTTGTGGAGGATATGGTGAAGGCCATTCTATCAGAAAGCTTTGCAGAATTTTATGCCAATTGGATTGTGGGAAGCATATTTTAATTCTTTCTATTTTTAACAGAAGCGTATTTTTAATTCTATCTTATTACGCCGGTATCCAAAAGCCACTTTCAAAAGAATAATGACTTTCGACGTGTCATCAGTAGCATGCAGAAGACAATGAGAAAGTTTCGGCTAATATGTTTGAGTACAAAGCTTTAAGATACATTTAATTGTTATCAGATTTTCATTTATAGAACTGGTGACTGAAAACAAATATGGAGAAGGAATTTGGAGGTATATCCGTTAACAATCAGAGTCCGTCGATTTTGTCAACAAGGTGCATAGTACAAGAGTAGCCTATGACTTGTATAGGTGTACCTATAGGAAGTAATCCAAAAGTTGTCTCCTTCTGGGATATCATAATCAAGAGGATCAAAGAAATAGGGGTGCTTTTTCAATCAAAGCTTTGAGTTACCTTAAGTCAATCTTGTCCAGAGTATCCCGTTGTATTATTTATCTTTGTCCAAAATCATAGTAAATGTGGCAAAGAGAATCAAACTTGTGGTACAAGAATTTAGTTGGAAGGGCATGGACAAGGACCGGAAGGATCATTTAGTAGATTGAGTTGGTTACTGAGGTTAAAGCTAAGTATGGCTTGGATCTGAGTAACTTGGTGCCTGAGAACATCTCAGTTAAAAACCAGTTGAAGCTTTCATTTAGTTTTCACCAGAACTGTTGGGACACTGGGATTGCCTCCAAAATTATACTCATGCAAGCCCCTATAAGTTTATCTCCCAGTAACATCCTTTTTACTGTCCATTGCTGCAACTTAAATAGGCAGTGTTTCTGAGGTCCACTTTTGCTGAACTATCGATTCTTTTAGCTTAGAAATAGATCTCACAGGCTTCTCTTATATATAAAGCTCCTAAAAGTTATGGTAGGTGCATAAAAGCTTTTAAATAACAAAATATACAGCAATCTAAATGCTGCAACCTACAAGTTCACCCAAAAAGAAAAAAGAAAAAAGAAGTGCCAATTGTATAAAAGAACAGTTGTTTTCATTCTGAAAGCATCAGAATAGAAAAATGCACTTCTACCTTGCCATCAACAGCTGGTGATACAGGGAATGAGTTCAAAGACCTTTTGGAATCATCTTCGGATGAACAGTCAGAACACAAGAAATGCTCCAACTTCTTCGCTTCTTCAATGGTCATACCCATGCAAGAAGGATGAAACCTGCAACAGAAACATATTCATTAAGAGCCACTATCGTTATAAACGTACACAGGCATATTAGTTAATAGTTTGGCAACAGCAAACTGTAATACGACAAGTCTTTTGAGTTACCCCTAGAACCAAAAAGCAAATGAGTACTATATTATCCCTAGAATCAAAACTAACAAAGCAAAAGCATCAACATGGACCTTCATGCCTATGCACATACCCAACCCATCAAAATCTCGAATTCTCAAAATTATATAAAATATAAATTAACACTAAGCCAGAACTCTCAAACCACTTTGCTGGTCAGCAGTTGAAGTTCTTATCGAAGGCAATAATTCCACCAAAAGAGGATAGCAGAAAATGCCAAATAGATAAAACAGAAATCCCAATGAATTACCTAAATTCAGGGCCATAGGGTTTCTAGTCTTCAAGATTCCTACTCTTATGAAACTTTTTTAGCAGAAAAAAGATATCTCTAGATACAGGCTACTGTAGGTGAGCAGGTAAATTTCACATTAGTCCCTGCGATTTTCCTTAAACCTCAAATTAGTCCCTTGAGTCAAATTAGACCCCACTGTTACAATCTGTTAGTGATTCCTTTGGCCTTGTTGACGCATGAAAACACTTTTTACTCTCACCTGGCAATATTATACAATCATACACCTAAGAAGACAATTACTATCAGTTTGCATACTAATTTAAGAGAAATTAAACAAAGATAATACCTGAAAACATGTAGGAGAAAAAAGAAAAAGGAAGATAACGAAAACCAACCTCCCCCACCCCCCAAAAAAAGAAACCAATCAACCTGCTCCCGCCCACGAAACCTGCACAACCCAGTCCCCCACCCAACCTACAATAACCCATCTCAGCCTCTTAAACAAATTCCTTTTGCCTTATTTTCAGAATATATTTCGAAGTTTTCATCCCCACTACTACTCTAACAAGATGCCATACTGCCAAACTCCAATTGCCAATCTCTGCCTCCACCCAAGCTATAGACAACAATAATCAGCAGGGCTGCAGACATTGACCGACAAAAACTAACATGAAGCCAACAGATCGAGAACCATTAGGAACTTACTACAGTTTTTCGTTTGTTTGGAAGTTTGTTGTAAGGGTGATTTCAAGAGAAAGACATGGTGGCAATGGTGTTAGGGAAGTTTTTCCTTATTTTGTTCTGGGTTCTATGCCAATGGTTGCCAAGGTTGGTCCTTGTAAATGTCAAGGTCGGATATGAGATGAGAGGTGGTTGTTTGGAGGTTTGGTAGGCAATAGTGGAGCTAAGGTGGTTGTTTTGAGTTTGATAGGTGCACAGAGGAGGGCTATAGTTGTATTGGTATTGAAATAGTGGCTTTGTGATGAGGATAATTAATGTACCATGCAGTTAGTGCAACTGAATAGGAGTTGCACAAGGAGGTTGAGGAGAGTCTTGGATGAGGTTTCATGGGACACCCTTGTGATAACAGTAAATAAACTAATGTAACAATTAAAACATTCTATAATGATCAATTAGAAAAAATAAATAAATAAACACTTAGGTAAATATGAAATCGATCATTAAAACTGTGGCAGATAAGGCATTGAACATCCAGGTAAAGTTAAAAAAAAATCCAACTTCCCATGGGAGAAAAAATGCATAATCTGTACGATTACTTTTACTTCAACCTCTTGGAACAAAGCTTACTGTGATGCACGATCAGTACAATAATTGTTTTTTTAACATCTTGGGACAGAGCTTACAATGATATGAAAGCTAAATTATAGGAAACTCATATTGACACAATTCAGGATCCAGTAACATGACAGTAGTGATTCTTGTCAAAGGACTAGTCGAATTACAAACAGGTCCTATTGGTCAGATATAAGCACCTGTTGCAATCAGGGAACAGGTATAAACAAACAACAAATAATTTGAGAGTAATGACGAATATCTAGATAGTTGGGCTCTGGGTAAATGAAGTAAGCTCAATAATACTAAACCAGAAAAAGTAGGCTGACTGTCTTTTCTCCCTTCCTCTTCCTTTTCTCTTCAATTTATGATTGAAGTTATAGATTTGCATAACGAAAAGTACATTGCAAACTTTTTCCTGGTGTTTTTATGATTTAATTCAGTACCTCTCTCAATTATGTGATGTATGTAATTTCTTCATCTGTGCATGAACTAACTTCTTCCTCCATCATTTGGCACAATATTCTAATATTTCTCTTTCAAGTTGGCACGATAATATTTCCTCTCAATTGTTGATGCAAAACATTTCTAAATACATAAAACTATCACTCGTTGGCACAACATGATCCTCTATGGTGACTCCACTACCATCTATTTCCTACTACAATTAAAATGATATTAAACTATAGATTCATCTCTTTGGTACTTCTCTGTTTCTTAATACTACGTCAAGTGCTGTCAGCATACGATATATAGTTAGACTAGGAATTATCTTCCAAATTTCCATGGCGAGATATCTTCCTTCCTAACAACAATGAAATCAATTTGACTAAACTTCTATCCATTCCTAAAAGTTATTAGGTAATAATATCTTTTCAAAGCACATATTCACTGACACCAAATCATAAGCCATCCTAAAGTCCGTAACATTAAAATTGTGTTTATCTAATACTTCAGCCATGTACAAAATTGTTCTCTATGGTTCCCTAATCCTACATCATGTTCACCTATCGCATGTGATGATTTCCTTTCTTCCTCTTCTCATTGTTTGTGTTTATTTAACATTTATGTTTATATTTATGGTTTTAAATGTTATCAAACACAATAAGCATCTTTTAAGGTACAGATTTTTCTCCCACATTTCATGATCACTGCATGATTTAGTTTCCTAAAACTGATTTCATGCATCAAGCACCTGCACAAGATTAAGAAATAGAATAAATAAATAAAAGGAAAGAAAAGAAAAGAATTTCATAAATTAGATGAGTCGTATCCCAAACATCATGACACCAATTTACTAACTTTTAACACTTCCAATTACAGATCCAGCAACTTGAACACAATAAATGGGAAAAAAGAACTTACTAAAGATACATCATTATCATCATAGAAGAAAGTTCACTTCAGCACCAATTCCTACTTAATTTTAAATTAGTGGATCGAAGTGCATCACAGCACATCATTTTATTCAATCACAGAACACATATAATATGCATTTGAAGCATATAAATTATGTGTACATACCAGTCCTTGCACCTTTCACACTGCACCATGAGATCATCTGGATTATAAGGCATCTCACACTTGCAATACCTACAGAAACATAAAACCGCAAAGTGTATTCTGATATTAAATAAAAACAATAAAATATCATTTTTCCACACTTCAATGACCAATTTCTGAAAACTCACACAGCAACGCGGTCTGGAATGAACCCTCCGGTAGCCGCCTTGTACTCAAATCTACAAAAGTAATCCTCAGCCCCCACGTTCTCGAGCTTGGTGTAGTTCTTGAAAGTGTGCACAATGCACTTGCCTTCAATGGTGTGAGCACTTTGCATATCATAATGGTCAGACAAGAAGAGTTCCTTGGCACCATGAAACTGCCTGCGACCCCCGATGGACTCCTCAGGACGGTAGTACCACTGAACCTGTACTTTAATATTGTTCCGGTGGTCAGCCTCAATCTTCTCCACTCTCGCCACATAAGGAGGCTTGTCTGAGTCCGATGGTCTCATCAACACACAATCTCCAGCTACATAAACACCCAATTTCTACATACTTCAAAAATCTAACTCTAGCAAACTATGCAAAACGAAGACCTTTATTCCACTAGTTAAACCTGTCATTGATATATTCATATCGATTCTGCATTCTTAATTACCATGACAGTATATTTGTTAATATGTTAGTGTAATGCGTGAGCATATAAATATCAATGAAGTCAGAGGAAGCCAATCAACCACACATGTATAAAAAAGCACTTAGGCATGTGTACCAATGTAGATGTACGTGTACAAGTAAATTACAATTGAAAGAAATTATGAAAAATGAACTTTGACAAACCATCTCAAGGAAGGAACCATGATCCAAAAAACTCCAGAAGAAGGCCGTCTTGTGAGTTTATAAGCACTTTGGGCACCTTCCCCTTGTAAGCCCATTTTAAGGATGACTTTTGCCCAAAGAAAGTCCTTACATCCCACCCCAAAAACCAGACTCCGTCCCCAGACGCGGCAAAAAGAAAGTACTCATAGGTGGCATGCAATAGCATGTCAGGTCTATCCCTCTCTCTCAATGAAGTAAAAAGAAACTAAAGAAAAATAAAATTGACTCACGTGAGTGTGTAGTGATTTAAATACGAAGAATAAGAAAATTAAAATTGAGAGGAAGAGAGAGAGAGAGAGAGTAATTCATACGTCTGACGATTTTGTTTGTGCCCTTGATACCGTAAGAATCGAGGTCCTTCTTGCCTGGTTTTGTCTTCGCCATATTAGTTTCTTCTCTGTTCTTCACTTCTTCTTCTTCTTCTTCTTCTTCTTCTCTTCGATAAATCTGGATGAAATTATGATAATAGCATTATTATATTGTCTCTGTATGTGCGGATGGCATATGCTACTTCAAGTTCATTGGAACTTACTGGAGTGTAGAGAGAGAGAGAGAGCAGAAACCCTAGTTGCCGTTACGGGGATGGATATCCGTACAGAAAATGGGGGCGGGCGGAGAAGACGGGTCGGGTCTCTCTACCTACCGGATTCTGGACCGAACGTGTTTGGCTAAGCTTATAAGGTTTTGTTTTGAAAAACAATAGTTGATAGTTAAGGGTTGTTCTCTTTACCGTTTTCATTCCGTTTTCTATTTTCAATTTTCTAAAATAGTAAAAACACATTTATTTATCTATTTTCAAAAATGAATTTTTGAAAACGAGTTTAAAATTATGTTTCTTTTAGCTTTTGCTGTTTTTACAGCAAAAAGGTGTTTTCAGTTAAAATCAAGTCAAAAATTTAAAATGCGTCTTGGGTGTTTTACGTCGCCAACAAAAACCACCAATATCGCAGACTGTACCACACCACCATCGTCACCGTGCTGCCAAAACCACCATCCGTGACGTCGTGACCTATCGCCACCGCCACAGCCACAACCACAACAGTAGAAGAAAAACCACCGCCACAGCCACCATCACACCACAACCACTCACGGACCAACACCATCGCCACACCACAGCCATAACTAACCTCCACGGACCAAAACCACCGCCACACCACAACCACAACCACACCATACACCACGGCCACAACCAACCACCGCATCCAACCAACGTCGCCACCCAACAACAGAAGAGGCTGGTCTTCGGCGCCAAAGGCCTTGCGAGGTGTCGTGATGAGGAGAAGAATAAAGAGAGAGAGGGAGAAAGAAGAAAGAGAACATATTTTCCAATTTTGGATTTTTGAAAATAATTTTTCAAAATGACAAAAAGAACATATTTTCAACAATTTCAAAATGGACACTCAAAACAAAAAATTCAAAATGATTTTAAAACTTAAAACGAAAAACTGAAACACGGAGTGAATTGCTTAGAGCGTGTTTGACTAAACTTAAAATTCAACCTTTAAATAACAAATTTCTATCTGAACAAGGCAAGTTTCATTTTGCAATCATTGAACTTTCAATGAAATTAGGTTACTAAATTGATGGGTGAGATTTGGGTTCGGATATGGACAACTAAGGATTATGTAGGTGCAGTGGTCGTAGATTATAGATAACACCTATATATTGTGATTCTCATAGCTAGAAACACGACAACAATAGACTAAAATGGTGCGCGACAGTTGTCGGTATTGACCTATCATAGTGTGATAGTGATTGCTTTTCTTTGCTTTCCATTTGCTCTTAGTTTAAATATTTTACGGCGTCTTGAGCAATTCCGTCAACAATGGAACTAAGCGCTACAAAAATGATAGGTTGAAGACTTAAGAGACATATATCACAAAAAAATGTAGAAAATTCATACACGATGCTGATAGTTATGAATCCTCAAAGCATGGATCATCAATGTACCACGGTGATACAATGTATTAATATAAAATGATGCTATTTACCATAGATGGAAAGAAGACCCATAACATATGAGATAAATTTCCAAAATAAGTAGTTGCAACTCCTTTCTTGGCACTGGTAAGAGATGCTCCTTGTTAGCTTCCATACCCGAATAGTTGCAGGCCTACAAAATGAATTTTATAAACTATTACAGGTGAAGAGATTATCATGCAAATGTTGTCAAATATACGACTAACTCAATCAAAAAAACAAATAAAATAAGTAAAAAATGAAAAGTAGAAGATGAAGATGAAGAAGAAGCGAGGTATGCCAAAGCAAATTTTCTTAAGACAAATTTGGCCCCCCAATTAAGTACAAACGGGATTATGGATGTCTTTCTTCCAAGATACAACGTTCCTTCCAAAGTCGATACTGCACAATACCAACAATGTCGATCGAACCAAAAATTGATCTTACTCGAACGGTTTAACGACGAATTTATTTGAAAGATATATAAGAACAGAATTTGGAGAGAGAGGAATTTTAGAAATCAATAATATCTTTTTTAATTGATTTGGTGTACCCAAAACAAATTTGGAGTTCTCTATTTATAGAGATTGAAGTGTCTCGTTGAATGGGTGTGTGATATTTCATGAACTGGTACACCACTTGGTCTGATACGTTTTAGCCATTGGATCGCACCATTTCATGATCGACGGCCCAGATTAAACCATCATTCCTATTAATTTTATTCTGAATAGTCACCAGCCATGCAGAAGCCATGCGTATGTCCAACTGAACCAACCGCCATGCAGGACGAAGTGACGTAATCTTTTACGTGTGTGCCACCTAGGATGCCAACTCATTGAGCCTCTCGTTGCCATGTCATCGAACCATGAGTCCATTTCTGAAAACTATAATGCTCCTCAACTCCTCGCGACGATGCATACGTGCGAAGTGCAAAGTGCGCCTCTAAAGGGCCCAATGCGAACTTTGCGATGTGCGCGGGCCGGGATTGTGACCATGACCGTGGTCTGGGCCAGGTCCGGGCACGATGCGGCGCTAGTGGTGCGAAGTACCACTCTTGTGGTGGCAAATTTGCTAGCCTTTGGCTAGCCAAAGTTAGCTAAGGTGTATGTCACTTATTAAATTATAACTTATTTACACATCCCACTATATAAACAAATCTATTTTCTTGTAAACTTTTGATGTGGGATTCCTTACCATATATAAGACATTTAAAATTGACTTATCAACTTATGGGTCTATATTGGAGGCTTTTCCAATTCACCCAAATTAATTGCAATGACCTACATTATTAAATATAACATTCACATTTAATGATTTAACCCAATTCAACAATCAATTAGTTGATAAGTAAAAACCCTAATTTATACCACAAGAGTACTAAAATTGCAGAAAGAAAATAGGCACACAAGAACACCCAAAATATATTATAACAAAAGAATCTTACCCCATATTTTCTCTAACCACTTTATATTTTTGATAATAATACAAAATCCTAATAATTATTCCCTATTTATAAGAAAATTGGGGCAAAATTGTTGATTCGTGTACTGACTCGACACAACGACAATAATTAGATTCCATAACTTAACAAAAATTCCTATGAGAATCAATCACATGGTCTCCATCGTATTTTACAATCAATACTTCATTTATGCAAGATATAAATTATTCAACGGATTTGCATGAGGTTGACTTCAAATTTATCATGCCAAGAATACAGCTTCTATTATCCGTAAAATAGAGTTCTTTCCGCGCAGTTCTTGTACCAATTTCTGAAAAAAAAATTGGATTTATTTCTTAAAAATGCATAATCAAAGAAAGTGTTTGTGCATTATCCAATCCCGTTCCATAACTATCACGAGAAATGGTTGTCATTTCATGAAACCTTAAGATAGCATACTAGGCTCTCATACCAATAGTTCATTACAAGCCAAGGATGAAAAGAATACCGTTCATAAAAAAATCAACAAAAAGGTATCCAACCGTTATGACGCATACATCCGCAAGATATAGAAAGGCACCTGTAGGATACTCAGTTCCTTCATAAAGAGATACCACTCAATTTGACATCCGCAAAACTCGTGCAATGTTTCATAGTCACCCCAAGACCCAATTTCCATGAAACAAAGAATTTGTCGTGCGATTTTGTTCATTCATTTGTTCATCTAGCTATATAAACAAGTGAATCAAAGGATTGTAGACACTTTAAACAATTCCATTTTGTTAAAGCTATATTGCGTCTGCACATGTATTGTTCCTTCAGACATAAGTTGCACAATCTACCAATAACAAAACCAGAAGGAGTAGGAAATATTGCAAGGCAACATCTTTTTAGAACATAAGATTAGAACTTTGTATAGAAATAATACGTCACTGAATTACCTTTCCTGCATTTTAACAGGTGTTGCCCCTCTAGTTCATCCTTTGCAATTGGCGAAACTAAGCTTTCAAAATAAATCGTCGCATCGAGGCAGTAATTGGAGTTAATTATAGGATACCTCAGACTTCGGTCTTTTGGATTGAAACAATGTTCCAAATGATAACAAAACTTCACCATTATTAAGCGTGTATAGTAGTCTCATTTCCAAGTCATTTGTGGGATCATCTATGTACTACCCATTTTATTCAAAGACTCATTTACTCCATACTCTTTCAAAATCCACAAATTCCCATGAGTCCAATTACTTCGAAGCACACAAAGACACGCTCCCAACATGCCTAAAGTCGGTTCCGGCAATCAGGCTACTAAATTGTTCCATACAGTTCTATCTCTATATCAAGGGAAACAATGTTGTCAGGTGTAGAAGTCCAGCCCTTGGAAAGACTCTTGAGCCAATGAAGCTTGCCATTCACAAAAGTACCGGGACCCATTCTAAACACAAAAGTAAGGCCACTTCCTAAAGTAACCCTCAAGATCACTGATCCTTTTCCAAGAATTGGTCTTGAGACTGTAAACCATGTTGGCAAATAACGATATCATTGATAATTTGATTTGGATAGAATAACGTCGTGCACAATGAATGCTATAAAATGTTAATGGTCGAGATAAGAGTTCGACTATTTCTCTTTAAAATGATAATGCCCCGTATTGGTGCGACGGTATTCTGGCACTCGTCTCCCAAGATACAACGACCTCGACTTGTAATAATAGCACTACAAATTACAAGACCCGACAAACCTACTCACGGTTTGATCTCTCTAAAAATTGGATGACTAAAAATGCACGAAAATAATTTTCGAGTATGAATGGTAAAATATGAATAATGCATGGATGAAAGAATAGTTTTGGAAGAATAATAAAATCAGAATAGATTTTGGAATGGATGAAAATCGGGGTATGTGAGGCTATTTATAGAAATTGAAAGGTTGTGTCTAAAAGACACAATATTCGAAAAGTTGTGTTTTCAACAGACACAAACATTTGGACAAGCAATTTAACTATCAGTCCTTCTAGAAAGAATCCACGTGTCACGTATAGAAAATTCGGGAAAAAAATAATATAAATTAAATATATTATTATTTTAAATAATA
>CAIGRB010170481.1:108749-133525 GCA_903798255.1 Fraxinus quadrangulata | reverse complement strand
ACAGGAATGTCAATAATAGCGAAAGAAACACCAATAAATTCCTCCTCTATTTGAATTTATAAAAAATCGTGTCAAATCAGGACAGAAGTGGGTGTGCATTATTGTTGTTGGATTATGAAAAAAATATCGAGTTGAGATACACTTACAGAAACGAAAGTTTCCAGAATAAAGACAAAGATGTGGACCCCATTTTTCTAAATAATATTTAAATCATGTGGGACCCACCTTGACTGTTCTGTGAAATCTCTGGCAAACTACAGTTACGGTAAAATGGAAGGGAAGTGCTTGGTGTACATTATGGACGCCATAACGGTGTCCATAATGTACACATGGCGGCTCCCTATTGGGGGGGCACCTGGGCCCACAGGCGCCCCCCAATAGGGGGCCGCCATGTGTACATTATGGACACCGTTATGGCGTCCATAATGTACACCAAGATTAATCCAACCATTATATATGTATGTGTACACACATTCTGACTAATGTATAGTTAGTCTTCTCTCATTTTTGAGCTTCAAAACTAAAACAACAATGGTGGATCCTAACACATACGATTTCTGGAAGCTATCTATAGAACCATATAAAACCAGCCACGAACCAAATAAAACCATATATCAGCTTGGCCCAGGTCCAAGTCGTCGGCTGGTCGGACGGACGAACAGCGTTCACAAGGGCTTTGACTCAACCTATTAGCATGTAAGTTCTCTCCCCTTTAAAAACTATTGATACCCCTTGAAGTCCAAACTCAAATCTCAAACTTGAGTAATATAAAGTGATCATCTTTTGGCCTATGTGGAATTTGCACTTTTTCAATTTCCCACTAATTTTTATTCCAATTTATTTCAACTTTAAGTGGTTATCTTTTGACCTTAATTTCTCATTCATCCTAAGTTGGTTTTGAGAAAATAAATACATTACATTAATCTACTCATGAAGTAGAACACACTCGGTCAAAGAAATCTTTTGTCTAACTAACGGAACTCACTAAAATAATTGGTCAAAAGTTGATCAAGCCAACTAAGAAAAACCATTTTTTTCAACAAACCATTACAATTGCTTGAAGCGCAATCTCATTTTCAAAGTCAAAACAAATTTCCACTACCTTATAATCATCATTGGCTTCATCAAAATCAAACCCATATTGAAACAAACGATCAGATTTCATTTCCATCCTCGAATCACGCAGCAACTTGGCTTTTCTTATAGTTGGGTTCAATAACAATAAATGTATACATCCTACTACAATGCAAAGCAACCCATTACAAGAACCCACAACCCTAACTGTAACTGAGTTCCATGGAACTTTCATTAGATCATCGATGTTAATTGGATCAGAAACTAGGTTAAACAACAAGGAATGTAAAGAAAAGTGACTGAGGAAGTAATCAGACTTATCATAAATGGTTAACATGATTCTATGGTGGGTGATACTCCCGTTTTCGGTTGAAATTTGTAAATGGGTTTTGATGAAATTTGGGCTGGAGATCAAAAGAAAGCCATGATTTTGAAACGCACCTAAAGTTTAACAGGGACTTGACTGGAAGCCTTAGGAGGATTTCTACCAAGATCTCTTGTGACTTCAAAGTCCCTACTCAAACTAATTATATCGATGCAACATCCAATTCTAATTGAAGGTTTCCCATGAATATATCCAAAGACGGTTTCAATAAACTCGAGAGTAGAAAGGTGTCACCCACTACAAAAGATCTGCTCACAATGAATTCACAGTGATACTATCTAGTGATATTAATGCAATCCTTGGTGATTATTGTTGGGAAAATATTATTTACCGTCATATGAATCGTTCATGTTTGATCATCAAGAATATATAGATCGAAGTGAAGCATACTTAAATTAGACATGATTAATGCAATGAATGAATCATGTAGTTTTAATTTTCCAGATCAACACATTATTCCTTTATTTATCTGATGATGGGAGTAGAACAAAATGAACCAAAACGTATGGTCCGAAGACCATAATCGTATGTATACTAATAGCCAATTGACCTAATTCGACCAATCATGAAATTTGGAACATGTCTGGTCTCTACACATATAAGTTCATACTTGAATTAGTTGTTTCAAAACCCAAAATACCGAAACCTTATTAAATCACTTTAAACAGGTTTAACCAAAATTGAAAACCTTTAATTTAATACACAATATTTCATAAATAAGCTCAAATGTTCGATTAAAATCCTTTCAATTATAACTTAAATGAAATATATAGAGAAAGAGACTGAAAACTGGTGATGCAAATAATTTCAAACAATAATTTCATTAGGAAAATTGAAGGTTAGCATCGATACCTACGAGTGTTTGACGAGATATTTATGTGTTTATTTGAGGATGGTTTGGGGAATTATTTTGGGTGGTGGTGCACAGTGGAGCAAGGTTGAATCCCAGCAATTTTATTGATTCTTGTTTGCTGCTGGCGTCGCAACGCCCAAGGCTAGCACCACGGTGCCAGCAGTTCTACTGCTTTTTCTCAAATTTTGGGCTCCCGCACTTCTGCTTCTTCTTATGGTTGCTTTTCTTCCTTATTTATTTCCTCATCTTTTAGCTTCCTTTCCACTTCATTTTCATTCAAGTTGTCTAACTACAAAACAACACGAACACACACATCAAAGCGCTCAAAAGCAAACCAAAAACTATGATTTAAAGGTACTTGTTTAATGAGTTAATTAAACACATCAACCAACTATTATGACGGGAATCATATTATTGTAAAAAAAAATAAATAAACGAGCTCAAAGAGTCAAATAGATAAAATTCCTAACGTCAATGAACAATTACTTAATGAGTTAATTATACTCATCACAAAACCGTCCATTTTTCTGTTAACAAGGCAGGTGCAATGCATAAGAAAATTAGGTAAATATAAATATTTTTATAAAAATAAATAAAATGGAAATAGAAGAGAAAAATAGGATTATTAACAATACCTTTTTTAGAGTATGTTAATAAATTCCAAATTTCATTTTGTCGTCCAGTAGCGACAACCATCCTTTCGAATGGCACTGCAGTTGATTGACCAAAAAAAAAAGAAAAAGAAAAAAAAAGAGAGAAAATGGATAACGTATAGAAAAAGAGTTTTAAACTGAAACCTGCATGTCTTCCCCAGCCCTGAACGGTTCACAGCCCCCCATCCCCCTTCTTTTTTCTTAAAATTTTTTATTTTTTTCCTGAATTATGTTGTTAATTGCTAATGAAGTTTGTGTTTGTAGACTCAATAGACTTTCAAAATTCTCTGGCCATTGCGACAACTAATGTTTTATTAGCAATGAGAACTCATTGATTTTTGCCAATAAAGAATATTTGGTCATTAATTTTATTGAAATTGCTGTTTTGTTCTCTGCAGCTAGAAGCATGTGCCCATCCTTTCTTTGATGAGCTCCGAGAGCCTAATGCCCGCCTACCAAATGGTCGCCCTTTCCTTCCGCTTTTCAACTTTAAACAGGAAGTATGATTCTATCTTTCCTTAACGTTCCCTTTTGTTACTTAAAACAGGAAGTATGGTTGTGCCCTCCCTTCCCCACAATCTGTGATTGAATGCTTGTCTCCCAAACGATTTTCCATCTCTGTACAATATTGAAGTGATTTACTTATGTCAGAGTTTACACAAATGGGCAAGTTGGTCATCTCCAAAGATTTTTTTAAAACCAAACCCAGAATTTAATTGATGAGGCTATATATGGTCAAAATTGGCACAACAAATAAGTGCTACCCATCATTTTCTCTATATCGAAAATCATTTTCCTATACAAAATATTTATCATACTTGCTACTTTATGTTCACCTAGTATCAAGGGGCTTCAGATAATTAGGTCATATAGGGACGTCAGCATGATACGATGCCTTTTTTTACGAACTATAAACATCTTATATCACATCGAAAAGATGGACCTGAAGTAACTTGAACACGATGATATTTCTATTTCTAAGAGGGTAAACACAACATAAGGTTAGAGATTGCGTTGCCTGGTAAAACTTATTTTGCCATTTAGGACTATGATATGAAATTTAAATATATTCATACAATTTTAAATTTCTAAATGCTAGCAATTAGATAAGCAGAGAAGTTTGGCCACAATTATCGAGTCACTTGTGTTCCCAATTTTTGGCAAGTATATCTAAATTTTATATCATGTTTACCATTTGTCCATGCGCTGCTCATTTATTTTCGTATCAACTCGTGATGCTACCTGGATGAAGACTGCATTTGCCAATGCATTGTTATTTATTTGCAAATTAACGTGCGATGCATCATGGAAAAACATTGAAACCGGTTCAAGCATGCATTGCTGTTATTTTAACACCAAATTCTCTTTGTTGCAGTTGGCTGGAGCATCGCCTGAGTTGATAAACCGGTTGATACCCGAGCATGTACAACGGCAAGCTCGTCTGAACTTTCCCCATCCAGCAGGGACATGATTATATCTGTGAAACATTAGTTGTTGATGGACTTTGTATCGGAAGGAAGGCCCTCTCACTAATATTATGCAGTATTTTGAGCAGGAGCACTGGTTTTTGATGCCTCGAAATGATATTTGTGCGGTGGCTACAAGGTGGAATCTGTCGACATTGTAGTCTTAGCTAAACAAATTTTAGCTGCTTTTGTAAATTGTTGTAGCAAATGTAGGATTTCAATTTATCATATTATTCGTGTCTAGTTAGGCTTCACTTGTGTTCTTACTATGTTTGTGATAATATGATACATCTTGAAAGCCAATTCAAAATTGAATCTTTTTTGGTTCCTTCCATTAACGGTAGAAATCCCACGTAGGTTGTATATGGAAATTACCGTTGCCACTAAACTTTTTTAAATATTTTCTTATTATCATTGAACTTTAAAAGTTATCAAAGTAGTTACTGAATATAGTTTGTCTTTGCGACATTTGCCATTTTAAATGTTGACAAATTAGATGAACTTATCGAAATGTCATCTCATTCGTCGTTTCAATTGTCGTGTCGTTCATTAACTTTTAAAATGAGCGATAAAGTGATGGAAGAATGTAAGAAATTGTCTTGCCATTTTAAAAGTAGACAAATTTGATGAACTTATCGAAATGTCATCTCATTCGTCATTTCAGCTATCGTGTTATTAAGTTCATTAACTTTCAAAACAAATGACAAAGTGATGAATGTAAGAAACTGTCTTGCAGTTCCTAAATTTTCGACCCTTGTTGCACAATTTTGTGCATGAATTTGGAAAGACTACACATTGAAAACAAAAACATAATCTTCTGCAAGATAAAAACCTTCCTTAAGTGATGACAATTGACCGTCGGGGTGTCAATGGGCTCGAGCCTCTAGATAGCCAGCTTCGTAAAAGCTCGATCCAAGTCAAGTCCTGGACTTACATTTATAAGGCCAAGGGTTAGATCGTGCCTAGCACGAGACATCAATGCGCCTAACTGGGGTTGATGTATAGGTCGTCCTATCAAAAATTAAAAGATCTGTCCTTTTGTTGGAAATAAATTTTGTCCTTATTTGATAATCATTATTTCAAAACTTTCTTCTACTTTCTCATTTTAACCATACATTAATATAATGAAATGTTCTGCACGTAAACTTAAAATTTTTTCCTTACTTTTTAAATACATATTCTCCAAAAAATTACTATACAAAACTTCATTTTATCCAAATAATAGTTGTTCTTTATAGGGTACGTGGGATACCACGGTTCTACCATATGGCCCATATCTTATATAGGGCCTACAGGCCGGACCTTTAAAAGGGCTAGCCTGACTAGACATTATCAATGGGCCGAGCCAGTTTGGCCCATTAACGGCCCCTAATTGACATTTGAACATCCAAGCAAAACACATAAGAAACCCTAGCTCCCACTCCCCTCCATTTTATATTAGTTAGGGTTATTCACTTCATCATTTTTCCCTCTTGTCCGGCGGCCGTGAACCTCCTCACCACCACTGCACCGCCATGGTCTTTCTAACTCTTCTCTCATTCCCTTTCTATATTTGCTTTAGAGATACATATATGAATCTCAGCGCATCACTGATTGTCTCTCTGTTTCAATGTGAAACAGGCGTCAGAGAAGAAGCTGTCGAACCCAATGAGAGAGATTAAAGTACAGAAGCTCGTCCTCAACATCTCCGTCGGTGAGAGTGGAGATCGTCTTACCAGAGCCGCTAAGGTATAATTTCATCTCTGATACAATTTTTATTTTATCGAGTATTTTCGAATTTGAATTCCATTTTATGTATTTATTTTTAATGTTTTCAGGTCTTAGAGCAACTCAGTGGCCAGTCTCCTGTTTTCTCTAAGGGTAAGTTTCTCAAAATCTGAAGCTATTTGTAGGGGTTCTATTATTTAGAGTACAAGGTCTGCAGGGTACTATTCTTGCTTACCATATTATGAAAGTCATATGGGAGTGGTTTATATTAGTAATTTATAACGCTTTAACGTGATGCCTTGATGATAGATTGTGACATTGTAACTTCTTAAATTCTCGTTAATGGTAGTTCTAAAAATGAAAACTGGCTTATAGCTTCCTCAGTTGTTTTGGATCGGGCTTAATTTAGAATTATTTAGCACTCTTTTCTTGTAAATGGGTATAATATTTTGAATATTTAATTTAAAATGATGCAATTTATGGCTTTACTGTCTGCAAAGTACTGCTCTTCTAGATGATAGACTATGATATTGTAACTTCATAAATATTCCGTAATGCTAGCTCTAAAATGAATTCTGATTATTAATTTTCTCAATTGCGTAGAGTGACTTTGGTCAACTCTCTTTCTAATGGGAGTTATACTTTGGTGAGATGGTAATTAGTTACAATAGCATGTTTATCTGAAACTCTGTTTTATTTATTCTTTCAAAGTGCATATATGCAAAAAGATGTTCGCTGTAGTTATTTCATCATCAAAAGTTTGATCAACTGATTATTGATAATCTGAGGACAGCACAGTGGTTTATGCCACTTCTATGTGTAATTTAATCTTTTAGAATCAAAATATATAGTGATGAAATGAATTTAGTTTTTCTTTCCCCTCTGTATTTCCTCTTAATGGAATTAGTTGATTTGTTCCACAGCAAGATATACGGTGAGGTCCTTTGGGATCAGGCGTAACGAAAAGATCGCATGCTACGTCACAGTCAGGGGTGACAAAGCAATGCAGCTTCTTGAGAGTGGCTTGAAGGTCAAGGAATATGAGCTGTTGAGAAGGAATTTCAGCGATACTGGATGTTTTGGCTTTGGCATTCAGGAACACATTGATCTTGGAATCAAGTAAGTCAATTCTATGATATTGCTATTGCTCATGTTTTTAAGTTTGTTTTATGATGTATCTAAACTTGTCTTAAAATTTCAGATGGAGAGTTGGAAATAGTAATGTTTTTTACTTGCATCCTGTAAATTGTATCTATTGCTGATTGTGAGAACCCAACCAATTTTTGCTTCATTCGTGAGTTGTACGTTTCTTTAGAAGATATTTGTGTTACCTGATCTTTTGTTGGATTAAAATGTTACGGATGTCACTTGACCTTCATCCAAACCGTTAGGTGTTAAGTTTGGTGGCTTGTGAATACTGTACTGTGAGTACATGGTCTTGTAACAGATTGAAATCTTCCCCAAAAAAAACACCAACATGGTAAAACACATGAAATTTTGCACTTCACCACGAGATGACTAATAGAAGTTGCTCTAGGGTTGGATGTTTCTAGCACATGGGCCTTTAGGTCCCTTTCATTGTATTTTCTTTTACACCTGTTTTTTTTATTAGGTAGTTTTATCAGGTTGGTTTCACGACCTAGAGGTTAGGCATTAACCCTATCCTAATTTGTACTTTTTAGCTTCATTAAATACTCGATCATTGTGGCAGTTTGATTAAAAAAGGAAAGAAAGAAAGGGTATTGTGCATGAAGATGTGGCAGATAACTTGTAACTGTTAGTTTCTCCTGGTTAAAGATTGAGATATGGCTTTATCTTAACCTTGAAATGCAGTAGGTTGATATTCGTATTTTCTTGGTCGAAGTAGGGAAATTTCACGTTATAATTTTGCTTATGTTGAAACAAGTTTCTTAAAGAGAGCATCAATAAACAAGTTATCATTATCCATGAATTTTCCAGGTATGACCCATCAACTGGAATTTATGGTATGGATTTCTACGTTGTTTTGGAGCGCCCAGGTTACCGTGTGGGCCGTCGTCGTAGATGCAAGTCTCGTGTCGGAATCCAGCACAGGGTCACAAAAGAGGATGCAATGAAGTGGTTCCAGGTTAAATATGAGGGAGTTATCCTCAATAAGTCGTCAAACATTACCAATTAGTTTGAATTCAGTACTAGACATGTTTGAGACCATCATATGTTACCTTGAGCTCAAATTTTTGGACAGTGGCGTTAATGTGTGTTGCAAGAAAATTATCTTAATTCACTTTATTACTTTTTTATTGCGTTAATTTAGTTTAACCTCTTTATCCGGTTAATTAATTTCTTGAGTTATCGCTTTTCTTCATATAATTCGTCAAGATTCTAGAATATGCTCAGAAATATCCTTGCAAACATAAAATTTTAATTGAATTGCAATCAAGGTACCAAATTTTTTATTTAGTAACAGGCTTTGTTCAAGTCTTTCATTTGTGCCACCGTAGATATTAAAATTTTAAAAAATTTGCAGCTCAAGTCCAAGATGACGGTTTCGTCAGTTTGACTCCAAAAATTGTCAATTGACCTTATAAATTAAAAAACAAAACGACAAACCCCAGCTTCTGCCCCCATCTCCTCTCAACCATCACCCCAAAACCAAAAATGTCCCCACCTAGCATCTGTCGCCACTGCTATTGTCACCACCACACCCATGTATCTTCTACTAAAGTCAGACCTCTCTCTCTCTCTCTCTCTCTCTCTCTCTCTCAATTCTCTGTGTGTGTATATGTTTAAAGAGAAGCAGAAAAACACGGTAGGGAAATGAGGTTAATTAATCATACAAAAATATCAAGAATTAAAGGTTAATTCAAAAATATTCTTGAATTACCCCCAAAAATATATACATGGAACTCAATGATTCAATAAACAATAAACAAAAAATCAACACCATCGCCGTCACCGCATCAACCTCCCTTAGTGGTGGCGCCACATCTGACTCCATCTCATCATCGCCTCCAACCCCAACAACAATACCAACATGCCCAATCATCCCCAATTCTTTTACTGTTGGAGCTACTGGCGTCGCTTTATTATCGTCATCATCATCGTTTATAGCCACCGCTAGTGCTTCTAACTCTTCCACCATTCAACCGTCGAAGCCTATGGATGCTTCCTTAACCATCACAAGTTACTGTACAACCATAAAAACAGCAAGTACAAATCGAACAACCACCAAAAAAGGTCACCAAGGATTGCCACACGAATTGAGGGCTTGGATATCTAGCGGCAGCGATTGAGAACTAGGGGTTTGGATGGTGTTTGGAGTTGTAGATAGATCTTATAAACCGAGTAAATGTGGTCAGCACCATTGCCTCACTGTCAGTGTATATTCCCCAATCTCTTAACTTAGAATCTATCATCTTCTTCATCAATCTCTCACCTCATTCAAACCTTCACTGTCATTTCTCTCACTAACCTCCAAACCTCTCACTGCCATGATGTAGGTAGTTGCCAATGGTAGCTTGGGTATTTAGTGGCAGAGATTAAGGGCTAAGGTTTTGGGTAGTGTTTGAAATAGGCGATTGACGGCCACATAAGTTCCAATGACTAGTTGAAGAGGCGGCGACGATGGTGGACTCTAGGTGGGGGTGTTTTTGGTTTTTGGGCGAAGGGGTTGGGGAAGAAGGAGATGGGGCGGGGTTTGTGAGTTTTTTTTTAAATATTTTTTATTCAATAGGGAAAACGTGTTATGTCCAAAATACCTTTATTTTATTTGGGGAAAATTATTAAATTTTTAATTTATGTGGTCTACTAACGGTTTCTGATGTCAAACTGACGGAAACCGTTATTTTGGACTTGAGCTCCAAAATTTTTCAAAGACTTGATATCTATAGTGGCAGAAATGAAAGATTTTGGCAAAATTTGTTACTAAATAAAAGGTACCTTAAATGCAATTCTCCCTTGTAAGAATGAGATTTTGATAATCTGGAATTTTCCAAATTTAAAGGGCTAGTTTATAATTACACTAAAATCGAGGACCTCACTTGTAAGATTTAAGAAAGCGGAAATTCTCTATCAATTGACAATTTCAGCCCCAAAATTACAATCAGAAACTAGGTTTTGACCAGTTGAAGTTGAAGGCCAAAACTGTCATTTAACATTTGGCACGCACCCTAAGAAAGGGATTATGATAATTTGGAACCAGCCAATCAGGACGAAATTCTCCCAAACTTAAAGGACTGAATTATAAATACGCTAAAGTTCAAGGACCTCATTGAAAGGATTCTTAAGATTGCAATGACGTTTTAGACCACAACTATCACACCAACAAACCCAAACAATTACCATTAAAATTTAAAAGAATATCTCAAAAGGTAAGGCTCTTTTCGTCTTTTCAAGTTACGTGTGCCTCCAAACAAGGTCCTAAACAGAAAATTTGACTAATTATAAGGGCGGAAGAGCAAACTCTCAATTCGGAAACTGATATCTGCAACAGCCGCTTCCAGTCCACACCACCATTGCTTATCAGAAAAATCCAAATTCAGTCCAAAACAAGAACGCAGAAAAGGGGTCTATTTTTTCCTGTTTTGGGGGTTTCTTAGGTAACCTCTATGAATCTATTCGGTTATACATTGTACATATACACGAATTGTGTAAGGGTACTCTACGCAAGAGCAATTTGGGTTTTCCTTTACAATATTGTGGAAGATTTCTGTATTTCTTAACCCCTTTCTTGATTTAATTCTCTATTATATATTTCTGTATTAATTGAGTGCTGTTTTCTAGATTTTTATTGACCAATTCGTTCTTTTTTGTGGTTTGATTAATCAATTTCAGAGGCAGAAGGGTTGAACAGCAGCACAACATGTCTCAGACAAATTGGGAAGCTGATAAAATGTAAGTTTTTTTTTTTGTGTGTGTGTTATATCACAGTTCTATCCCTTCCACTGTTCTTCTTTCGGTATATGTTTGTGGCCTTAGTTTTATGTTTTCTGTTAGATTTGTGCTTTGGGTTTGTGTTCCTTGAAAATTTGTTCAATCCCGAACGGCAGTTCTTGTCTTATTTTAAAATGCCTTTTCCTGGTTTATTTACCCTTTCTTTAATGCATTCTAGGGTTTTTTATGCCTTTACGGGATTCTCGGTGCAGTTTCACGTTTTTTCCATGGCCTTCAGATTTTACCTTATCAAAAAGTTTTTTTTGGGGGGGCTGCATTTTAATTTTCTTAAAGATCGTTGTTTTATTTTTATTTGGTTATCAATTTGTTTTTTAACTTTAATTTTTTTTTTAAAATAGGCATCATGACTTTTAACTTGTCTGCTGGATTTTGAATCTTCTGATGGTAATTTTGGGGTTTTATAATTTCTCTTTTTGGAATAAACGAGATTGATATAGTTGCTGTTTATTTCGAATTTTTATATTGTTGTGCCTTCTGGAGTCAAAATCTTTTCAGTGATAAATGCTACACTGTTTTATTTAATGTTTTTGGACTTCTGATTTTAGGTTGGATGTCTACATCCACGATTATTTATTGAAGCGAGACTTGAAGGCCTCTGCTCAGGCTTTCCAAGCTGAAGGAAAAGTATCGTCTGACCCTGTTGGTAAGCATTGCGAAAATATAACTGCAAGAGGATTTTAGCACTCCTTATCTGGAGTTCCATTTCATGATAGAAATTATTATTTTTTATTTGTATATGTGTGTGTGTTTGTCTGGATTTCAGCTATCGATGCGCCTGGTGGTTTTCTCTTTGAATGGTGGTCTGTGTTTTGGGATATATTCATCGCCAGGACAAATGAGAAGCACTCTGAGGTTGCTGCATCTTACATTGAGGTTGGTTGGAATTCTAAAAATGGGCTTTTACCAATATTCATTTTCTTCTGATACTTTGTTTGGACCCGTGTTAACAGAATTTAGTGGTTCTGATGAATTTGATTTGAAATGCTTTAAATTTTGATTTAAGTTGAACAGGTTATCCATTTAATTGTAATGGGTATCTTTGATCTATACTGCAACTTAGATGACTCATTCACATAGTTATTAAACCCGACCCGATAGTCAACCTGGAAAAATCATTGGTCACCGGATCAGTGGTTCAACCGGTGGGTCGGTGGTTCACCGTCGAGTCATTGTTAAACCGTAATTTTAATTGAAATATATATTTTTGAAACAAAAAGGAAACCATTTTACTAAATCTAAATATATATATTTCACACACATTATATTACAAAGGTTCCCAGTTTCCATAATGGTCAAGGGCCAAGGCAGTGAAATTCCATGCTTGATGCCCAGGTTCGAATCACTCGCATTTCAAATTGAAAATAATATTTTACACTTCACTTGGTAACCATCCGGTTCCATATGAACCGGTCTTAAACCCGTCCGGTTCGGACGGTTATTGAGTGGTTTAACCAGTTCCCTTGCTTGCTTGACCAATTAATGCACTCGGACCGGACTGGACCGCTATCTGGTTCGGCGGTTTCCAGTCCGGACCGGCTGGTCCGATCCGGTTTTAATAACTATTCTCATTCATGTTTTGCTTCTAGAGTTTTACACACTCCATCTTATGTCTATTTTAGTTTTCCTCATTGCTTTGTTTGTTATTCAGATCTTTATTACATATGCGAATAAACCTGATATTTGAATGTCTATCTTAATGCTTTGTCTCGCAGATTTTTTGTTTCAGTTTTGCTGAAGTTGTTACTGTTAACTTTGTTATAACAGTGCACGAGACCTATTTCCTTTCCTCATAGCATATATTTGTAAATCATTTGACATGTAGTTTCTCTAATCTGTCTCCAAAAAAAAGAGAAACAAATTGATTACCTTCTTCTCAAAGCTTCGTCCTCAGTATGATTGCTCAACTTGAACATTTTCTTAATGACAATGTTCATAAACCTTTTGAATAGTTTTTGAAACTAACCTAGTATTATTCAATATTCATATATTTATGTTTGATCTGTGTATATGTCAATTGCCATCTCTATGCAAGAGTTAATTTTCACACGTGTATTATAGATACTTGAACTCTTTCACTTTATGGGGAAAACCACAGCCAACATTTGTCTTACATCTTCTTACCATGGTAAAAGTAGGAGCAATCAATTATGGTTTTGGAATTGAGTCATTTCCTTCATCTATTCGCAAAATGCAGTCTCAGCTAATGAAAACGAGGGAGGAGCAACAGCAGCAGCAGCAACAACAACAGCAACAACAACAATCTCATCAACCACAGCATCCACAGCAGCAGCAACAACAGCAGCAGCACCTGCAGATGCAGCATATGTTTTTGCAAAGGCAGGCTCAGCAGCAGCAGCAACAGCAACAGCAACAGCAGCAGCAACAACAACACCAGCAGCAGCAGCAGCAGCAGCAGCAGCAGCGGCGGGACAACAGCCACCTTCCAAATGGCACGGCTAATGGCATTATTGGAAACGAGCCTCTTACCAGACAGAATCCTGGAACTGCTAATGCATTGGCAACAAAGATGTATGAGGAAAAATTGAAGCTGCCAGTTCAGAGGGATTCTTTAGATGATGCAGCTATGAAGGTACAAGGTGCTTGTAAGGGCATTAATAAGATCAATTCTTCGTTTCAGTTGCTAACAGCGTATTATTTTTTCAGCAAAGATTTGGTGACAATGTTGGCCAGCTTTTGGATCCCAATAATGCTTCAATTCTGAAATCAGCTGCAGCAACTGGATCACACTCCGGGTATGTTATATACGTTTAACATCCATGGATTTCATACCTTGTCTCGTTTTATCTTATGAAGAATGGTGCATGGGAGATGCTCCTTCTCTCTCTGTGTCTGGGTGCGTGCATGTGTGTGGTTATCCCATGTATGTTTTACGGGTCGTGCATATTCTTGCCCTTCATTCAAGTGAGTGGTATTGCCCTGTCTTCCTGTCTTCAGTGGTTAGATTTGTTGTCTTCTGCTGTGCCGTTCCTTCTGTGTTGAGAAAGAACCACATTTGCTGAGAAATAAGATGGATTTCTTTTTTCCTTATATATTTATTTGATCAGGGTTATTTTTGTTTTATCGAACACTTCTCATCAGTGATTAAAACCTGTTTGCAGGCAAGTGCTGCATGGTTCGGCTGGTGGTATGTCACCCCAAGTTCAAGCTCGGAGCCAGCAATTTCCAGGGCCTACACCTGTATGTACTTTTTTTCTCTTTATTTCTTTTCTGATAGATTTTTTTGTTACTTGTGTGGCCTTGTATTATTTCAAATACTTCTCCCACATGTATGTGAACAGGACATGAAGACTGAAATGAATTCGATGATGAACCCTAGAGCTGCTGGCCCAGAAGGATCACTAATTGGGATCCCTGGTACTCAGCTTATACATCATTATTTGCTAGTAATCTCTATTTTTGTAAATATTCATTGATCCATACCTGGGGTCAATGAATACATGTATTAGTTTTGTCACTCAACGTTTGTAATAAAGCAAAATCTGAACATTTTTCTAAGTAAGATCTTAGTATGACATTATAGAAGGATGTATTCTTCTCACACCGAACAGAATCAGAGGATTGTGGTGGCTTGTTAATTTGGTTAATTTGCCAGGTCTAATTATTACAATTCCTGTTGTTTTAGGGTCAAATCAAGGTGGCAACAATTTGACATTGAAAGGATGGCCACTAACGGTAAGTGAATTATGTGTCAGATACTCTTACCACCTTGTCAATATGGATGAGCAATTATAAAAATATACTATATTTTTTGTGGACTCGTAATCTGTGACTTCATAGTGGCAATGCTTTCAATCTTTGTTGGCACTCTGTACAAGCATTGTGTTAAGGGTATTTTATATCCAATGCTTATAGTGCTTTTCTGATGATAAATTAACTTGCAAATTATCATCATTCAGTTTATGTGGACTGGAATGAGTAGTTGACCTCAATATGTGGCTTAAATAACCATGGCCTTTTTTGTCTTTTTTTTTAATTAAGATTAAAGAGGTTTGGCTATGAAGTTTGATATTTTTTTCTTCGAGGGTTTTCTTTAGCATATTGGGCTCATATTTCAGGATGACATTATTGATGGTTCTAGATTTTGGTGGGAGGCTCTCCGTGATTCTTTCCCAAATTCTACATGTACATTATACTATATATTTTGATATTCTAGCTTGAATAGAAGTCACTTTAGAATTTGGTGTGCATCCAAGTGAATTTTACCTGCTAGTACAAGGTGTCTTTGAAATTGCCAATGTTTTAATATTTGCAGTTGTCTGAAATAACTTATTATCTAATACAGTTTTCGAGCTTCATATTGGTGAGGAATGTGACATCATATTCTCTGGATTTGCAAATCCATCTGTCAATCAATTTGTTTTCCCTTTTTATACTGCTTCTCAATGTTTTATGCCTAATTTGCTAGGGTCTCGAGCAGCTTCGCTCCGGACTTCTTCCGCAGCAAAAGTCATTCATTCAGGGTCCTCAGCCCTTTCATCAACTACAGATGCTAACACCCCAGCATCAACAGCAGCTTCTTCTTGCGCAGCAGAATTTGACTTCTCCATCTGCCAGTGATGTGGAGAGCAGAAGGCTGAGAATGCTTTTTAATAGCCGAAGTATGTCTATGGGGAAGGATGGCCTTTCAAATTCAGTAGGAGATGTAGTTCCTAATATGGGATCACCCATGCAAGCCGGTGTCCCTGCTTTGCCTCGTGCAGATCAGGAAATGTTATTTAAGGTGCATTTTACTCATTTAATATCTTGTTTTGCAAGTTTTCATCCACGTGTTTCTGTGGCTTGCATATGTTTGGCTAAAGCTTAAATCTTTCCAGAAGTTAGTTTTAAGCACTTTGTTTCCCAACATTTTTGGATGTATTGTATTCTTACTTCTAAGTCAGAAAGGTTTCTTGTTGAAAGCAACTCTTGAATTAATGTTAAATTAACTTATTTTCTATTTTGACTATTTATATATTTGTTCTTTTCAAAACTTATTTAATTGTAAGTAAATTTGCTTAAAAGCGAACTTTTTAAGCCTAGCCGAACATGCTATGTCTTGTAACAGATTTGCACCAAAAGAGGGAAGTCTTGCAACAGATTGACATATCCTTTGTTACTAACTGTTGTTTTTCATTTACTTTATAGATGAAAATGGCCCAACAATTACAGCAGCAGCAGCAGCAGCAGAATAGCAATCAAACACAGCAGCAACATGCACTTTCTGGTCAGCAACCTCAGAGTTCGAATCACAGTCTCCAGCAAGATAAAATGATGGGTATTGGCAGCGTCGGTGGAGATGGCAGCGTCTCAAACTCCTTTCGTGGAAACGATCAGGTCAATCCTTACCTGTCTTGTTTAAAGGCACTGCTCTTCCTAATCGTTGGATTCTGGATTTACTACTCATTTTATGTGAATGAATAAATGTGCACCAACAAACCTGTGTTGGGGCAGGGGGAGGAAACTTGTGGATCCTCTTCTTGAATTATCCAACCACTGGTGCAATAAATTGCATTATGTTGCCGTATATTGCCTTATGCCCCCACAACGATTTTATCTGTTAAAACTTCTTGAAGTTCTCTAGTTTATCTAAACTTTACTTTGAATGCAATGTTGACAAATTCATGCTCAGTAATTGATGGAACTTTTTAAAATTCTTGTAGCATTGTTTTACTTGTTATTTGTTTTGGAGGCATGCAATTATGAAGTTTTATATAGTTCTTGTCATCTCAATGTAGCCTCTAAAGGTTACATCTCTTTTGAATGCATAAAAGTATCAGAGGAATATTAGTCACTCCAAAAACTTACCGTGAATATGAAGTTTATCAATTTTGGTCGAGTATCATATTAGCTGTAGTGCTATAAATGAAACTGAATATCATATGACTTATTAAATGTGTAAATATCCTCTGTTTTCTGTTAATCATGTTATTAATGAGTCCAAGGAACTTGCTAACACGTGCTGTGCGTCCCCCCACCAAAATTGGAACCCACATTTAGAGAATTTAGGTTGAACTGAATGTCAAACCACTCGTAAAGATGGCATGTTATAATTAATGCATGAAGAATTAATTTTATATATTCTTTGTTTTGAATTGTCACCTTCTTGTTTATGAGACTTGTTCTGGTCGTTTATCCCAGCCGAAGCACCACGTTGGTGGGTCATTGTTGGCAAGAAATATTAAATAAAATATATATTTTAAGTAGAAAAATGTTGTGTTAAAGGTTAAACTGGAATTTCAAAAGCAAATTAGCTTAGTAATTGAAAATAAAAAATTCTTTTGTACCGGTAAAACAAGACCGGAACCAAAGAGAACTTGGCTGTTCCATGAAGAGCAAGTTTTGGTTCTTCAAAACTGACAACTAGATTGTCGTGTTTGGTTCTCGATTTCCTATTATAGAACTGAAATTCTCTTGTAAAACCAAATTCTTAACTTATGTATGGTTCATTGTGCCAACCATAAATATAAAAGCTGAGAACACCAAAATATCTTCATTTTAGCCAGAGCCAAACCCAAACCCAGAACCTTCTACTCTATATTCTTCATATTTTAGTTGGCCACACACCTGCAATCTTGAATAATGCCATCCATTGTGTTTATTTATGGATGTACAAATCCAAGTTGCCACAACCGAAATCTAATTTTACAAGAAATGTTTCAATCTTTAGTTAACTTTTCCTTCATATTCTCTCTCTCTGTATGTCATTCCTGTCATCCAAATCTACCTATAATTGTAAGTCAACCACAAACGAAGTTTGAAAATTTAAAATTTCCTTTTCTTCAAATTCGAACAAATTTCTTATGTTTTTTACATTATTTGCTCTAAAGTACACATTTATTTAATTGCATAATATCCTGAGTGATGTTTTTGGAAACTAATCATTTTTTATGTTAATAAATTCACACTACATGACATGTATATACTTGAAAGAATTGGGTCCGACCTAACTAGCGAGTGTCAGCCCTGTTTATATCCACCTTGAATGATTGGTTCTATGTGTAATGTACCCAATCAAGACCTATTCGGTTCCATTCTCTTCATAATTCAATGAAGCACCGACACTAATGCTAGGGCAGTATGCTCGTGTCCAACACGTGGAGTGTCGTGTCAGACATTGACACTCCGAGAATAATGTGCTTGCAATATGTAGAATTAGATGGATTCAAAGAGAACCGGCCTATTCAGTGAGTTCCATGAAAAAAGAGCAAGTTTTGGTTGTTTAAAACCGATCACTGGATTGTTGTATTCAGTTCTCAATTTCCTATTTGACAAATGAAATTTCTTGCAATAATGAATAGTTGGTTTATGAGGGGTGCATTATGCCAAACCCTTCAAAAGCTAAAAACTCCATAAGTCTTCATTTTGGCCACGGCCAAACCCAGAATGCCATAGACCCATTGTCGTATAAAAGTACGTTTATTTCCCGATGAAACCTACTGCATCTATGAATAAGTTATTCGCGTTCAAAAGACATTGAAGGCCTTCACACATACAAGTTGCCACATCAAAGACTTTGATTTTCTAAGAAATGGTTCACAATTTTTAGTTAAGCCTTCCTTTATATTCTCTCTCTCCATCTATCCACCCTCTCATCCCAAGTCCTATCATTAATTGAAAGTCAACCCGCAAATGAAGTTTGAAAAATTAAAATTTCCTTTTTCTCCAAATTCAACAAAGTTTCTTATGTTTTTTACATTATTTACTGTGAATGAGATAAAAAGGTATACATATATTATTTACTTTTACAATTTCTAGAACAAATTTCTTTTGGAAACATGTCATTTATTTCTATTATTCAATTCACACTGCACGAGAATGTATCTATTTAATAGAATTGGATCGTGCATGACTTGCCCTTGCTGGTTCTTATCCCCATTTAATGTTTAGTTCTACGTGTAAAATACCCCATCAAGATGAATTCGGTTTAAATCTCTTCAGAATCCTATAAAATACCACACTCGACATGTAATATGAAAGCTGAAAAACACTTGAACATCTTCATTTTAACTACAGCCAAACCCGTAGTCTTTTACTCTATTCTTCTGTTCTTAGTTCTCTTCTAAATGATGACATCCATTGTCATATAAGTATTAAGTTTATTTGCTGATGGAGCCTATTATTGCATCTATGAATAAGTTATCCAAGTTGTGAAAGTATTGAAGGCCTTCATAAATCCAAGTTGCCACATCCAAAGTCTGATTTTTCAAGACATGATTCAATCTTTTGTTGAGCCTTCCTTTATATTCTCTCTCTCCATCTAACCCACCCTTTCATCCCAAATCCTACCCTTAATTGAAAGTCAACCCACAAATGAAGTTTGGAAAATGAAAAATTTCCCTTTTTCTCCAAATTCGACCTCTTTTTTTTTTTTGAATGAGATAAAAAAGTATACATTTATCTACTTCCATAATTTATCGAATGATTTTTTTGTGGAAACAAATCATTTTCTACACTTCGATTCACACTGCACGAAAATGTGTCTGGTTAACAGAATTGGATTGGACTTAACTAGCTAGTGCTAGTCCAATTCCTTTTTTTTGATTTTTGGTCCTACATGTAAAATACACCATCAAGAGCAATTCGATTCAATTTTCTTTGGAAATCCTATGACGCACCGACACTCTAGGACGATGTGCCTGACAAGTTACCTGCCATTTCTTATTATTTATTATTTTTTATGCTTAACGGATAGTATAGGGTCATTCCTTGGTCAAGTGTCCAAGGACCAACATGCCACATGTCTTCTCATCTATTTGGAAGTACAAAAAGCTCCGATAGAATATATTAATGTAAAATTGTAAAGAATTTAAATCCTTGACGTTTTCGTGTTCTACTTTTTAAAAAATCAGGTCTTGGCGTGTCTGCGTAGTGTGTTTGTGCTTCAAAGTTATTTTATGAGTTTTACTTCTTTAATAATGATTTCATAGTCGTGTTTTATATTATTTCTCAATCTTCAAATTCTTTTATCAATCTTTTCCACGAGACTTCATCAATTTTTTTTCCACTAGACTTCATCAAAATTTTACCCACTAGACTTCATCATTATCGTTTTAGATTTGATTATGAAGTAAAAAAAAATTCTTTATGAAGTTGTGTGTTACCTAAAGAGTCATTTTATATTATTAGACCTTATTTTTCACAAAGAAGGAAAGTGGCCCATTTGGAATTTTGTTTGCTCTACCAACCTAAAGGTCGTGGGTTCGAAGCATGTGAAGAGCCTTTTGGTTTCACTTCAAAAAAAAATTGTAAGAGCATTTCCAAAAGACTTTTTATTTATGAGGAGCATCTTATGCATTATAAGAGCATATTTAATTTAGAGAAGTAAAATTTTTACACACTCCAGCAATGCTCTCTATTTTGGCTATTTATTGCTTTTTTTAAGAAACATATATTGATTTCTCCTCATATTTTAATTAACACATTTTTTTATATATCAATGGTCAATAAATTTAAATGTATTTTGAATAGTTTAAGAAGTAGAGTATTGAAATCTATGGCTTATTAAATGCAATCATTGTATATTAAAAATAGAGAGTGAGTTTGACTATTTAAATTTGGAGAGCCAAATCCACCATATATTTTAAAAAGTTAAAATAGAGAGCCCCCTGAAGCTTATTTTTAAGCATTAACTCATTAAACTAAAGAGCATTTTGTATTTAGAGAGTTTCTTTGAGATACTCTAAAAGCCATCTGATTCGTGTCACCCGGCGAGTGTAGGTTTTGATCGGTGCATATGTAAATAGTCCATCTAAGCAAAATAACTTATATGGTAGGCGGTTGACTGGTTTCCAATCCGGACCAGTCTAGTTTTCATAAATGTGGTCATGGAATCCTGCCTACGTTTCTTGGTACAATATACAACAGGTCTAGCTACTTGTAACCTTAATTATTTTATTTATCAAAGATCTGTTCTACTGTTTGATTCTGCTTTTGGAATGAAGCTATTTTCCTAGTTCCATTTTTTATACAAGCATGTGTCCTGGAAGCTTACTGTACACTCTTGAAAGAATGGGGCCACCTAAACAAACGATTGGTTAATTGAGTGTTTGTGCACGTGTTAGGAGTTTTTTTTTCTTTGGCAGCTCTGGGGTGGGGTTGGGGGCACTGCTGAACTTTCCTTGTTTTTGTGTACACCATTATAGCACGAGTTCTGAACAAAATTGGTAGCACATCTTACGCTGTTAGGTGTGATGGACATAGTTTCTCACATTTATAAGCTACCTTCTTAACATCCATGACTTTCAAAATGGTAAGTGAAATCTTACCAATACTTTCATTTTTATGTGAAAAAGCTGTTAAACCACTAACGCACGGATATTTTCAAGCATGGATATGCTGATTTGCTGCTGAAGTTTATAGTTCCAAGTAAGTTTCTAACATGATCTTCCATGCATTTCAAGGCTTCAAAAAACCAGACTGGAAGAAAAAGGAAACAACCAGTATCCTCTTCAGGACCTGCTAATAGCTCCGGAACTGCAAACACGGCAGGGCCGTCTCCTGGTTCCCAACCTTCAACACCCTCAACTCATACGCCTGGAGATGTGATGTCAATGCCTGCTTTGCCACATACTGGCAGTTCTTCGAAGCCTCTTATGATGTTTGGAGCTGACAATGCTGGTACTCTTACATCATCAAATCAATTGGTGAGAATAAACTTTATTTTTTTGTCTTGATAGATAAAACTTCTATTTAATTGTAGAAAGTTTTCATTGGCATTTTGGCAGTGGGACGATAAAGATCTTGTGCAATCTGATATGGTGGATCGCTTTGTGGATGATGTTGAAGATAATGTTGAGTCCTTTTTGTCTCCCGATGATGGAGACCCCCGAGAAGCAGTTGGTCGTTGCATGGATGTTAGCAAGGGTAAGTAAGATGCTAACCTCTTTAACTAGCATAATGCTGTATAGAGAATTTTGGAGTTCCGACGTTTAAGCACTATGGAGATTATTCATCTCGCTTCAACTGTATTTTGGTGTGTTCTAAGAATATTCTTGTGAGATCATTGATTAGCAATGATGTTTTTGCACATTTACAATTTCATTTTTAAAAAAGAAAAAATCTTGCGTAATTTTCTTCCTTTTTATTCTACTTTTGTTATTTAGATTATTTTCAACTGTTGCCTTTCAAATTTGTAAAGTATGTGTATGATTTTAGGTTTGTGGTCATATCTATTTATGGAACGGTGGTGCTAAATGTACATAATAGTTTACATACACGTGATATGGTGAGATATGATTAGGTCGGAACTTCTTCAACAAAAAAAAAAAAAACTCCTCTCTTTTTGACACCTCATTTGTATGTCAATCATTATGTAACTCCTTATGTACAAGTAGCATTATTCTTTATGGAAGCACCATTATGCAAATTTAAATTAGTTTTTTCTCATAGTTTCCCATTGTGTTTCCACTTTTGAAAATCACAAACATGATAATAACTTAAACGAGGAATTTCTCCTGTGTGGGAGACTTGGAAAATAATTGAAATTCAATTCTGTGCCCCATTTATTCTGACTGGTTGCCAATGATCTTCAGGGTTCACATTTACAGAAGTGAGTTCTGTTTGTGCCAGTGCTAGCAAAGTTGCGTGTTGCCACTTCTCATCAGATGGCAAGCTGCTTGCTACTGGTGGCCATGACAAAAAGGTGATTATCAAAGTGGACAGACAATTATTTCCATTTAAGTGCACAAGTATTCTTTTGAGCATCGTTGGCTAAGCTTTTAAGTAACATTTTTTCTCAACTGTGTCGAGAGTCTTTAGAAGTTACTTGTTTTCCAGTGTTGAGTTCAAAATTTTACTTTTTTATGTCTCTACTTTTGGAAAAGTACTTTTTAGTTTTTCTTTTGCTTAGCCGACCATGCTCTCAGTATCTAATTTATGCAGCTCTAACCTTAACGTTGAGCATTGTTCTCATGCATGTAATCTCAATTGGTGCAGGGTGTTTTGTGGTATACTGATAATTTGAAGCCAAAAACTGCACTCGAAGAACACTCGTCATTTATTACTGATATTCGCTTTAGTCCAAGCATGGCACGCCTTGCAACATCATCTTTTGACAAAACTGTCAGAGTTTGGGACGCCGACAATGTTAGTTGGGAAATAGTTTATATAATTGCATGTTCTCTTTTCACAAACTTCCATTTTCCTCTACCAAATATTTTCTGCTTGTAAAAAAAAAAAGCAACACTCACATTGATTGATGGCATTGCAAAGAAAGAAATTCTTAATGAATGTCCTTATTCACAGTGAAAAAGGTTTTTCCAAATAGGATATGATGACAAAACATTAACAAGCAGAAAATATTTGGTAGAGGAAAATGGAAGTTTGTGAAAAGAGAACATGCAATTATATAAACTATTTCCCAACTAACATTGTCGGCGTCCCAAACTCTGACAGTTTTGTCAAAAGATGATGTTGCAAGGCGTGCCATGCTTGGACTAAAGCGAATATCAGTAATAAATGACGAGTGTTCTTCGAGTGCAGTTTTTGGCTTCAAATTATCAGTATACCACAAAACACCCTGCACCAATTGAGATTACATGCATGAGAACAATGCTCAACGTTAAGGTTAGAGCTGCATAAATTAGATACTGAGAGCATGGTCGGCTAAGCAAAAGAAAAACTAAAAAGTACTTTTCCAAAAGTAGAGACATAAAAAAGTAAAATTTTGAACTCAACACTGGAAAACAAGTAACTTCTAAAGACTCTCGACACAGTTGAGAAAAAATGTTACTTAAAAGCTTAGCCAACGATGCTCAAAAGAATACTTGTGCACTTAAATGGAAATAATTGTCTGTCCACTTTGATAATCACCTTTTTGTCATGGCCACCAGTAGCAAGCAGCTTGCCATCTGATGAGAAGTGGCAACACGCAACTTTGCTAGCACTGGCACAAACAGAACTCACTTCTGTAAATGTGAACCCTGAAGATCATTGGCAACCAGTCAGAATAAATGGGGCACAGAATTGAATTTCAATTATTTTCCAAGTCTCCCACACAGGAGAAATTCCTCGTTTAAGTTATTATCATGTTTGTGATTTTCAAAAGTGGAAACACAATGGGAAACTATGAGAAAAAACTAATTTAAATTTGCATAATGGTGCTTCCATAAAGAATAATGCTACTTGTACATAAGGAGTTACATAATGATTGACATACAAATGAGGTGTCAAAAAGAGAGGAGTTTTTTTTTTTTTTGTTGAAGAAGTTCCGACCTAATCATATCTCACCATATCACGTGTATGTAAACTATTATGTACATTTAGCACCACCGTTCCATAAATAGATATGACCACAAACCTAAAATCATACACATACTTTACAAATTTGAAAGGCAACAGTTGAAAATAATCTAAATAACAAAAGTAGAATAAAAAGGAAGAAAATTACGCAAGATTTTTTCTTTTTTAAAAATGAAATTGTAAATGTGCAAAAACATCATTGCTAATCAATGATCTCACAAGAATATTCTTAGAACACACCAAAATACAGTTGAAGCGAGATGAATAATCTCCATAGTGCTTAAACGTCGGAACTCCAAAATTCTCTATACAGCATTATGCTAGTTAAAGAGGTTAGCATCTTACTTACCCTTGCTAACATCCATGCAACGACCAACTGCTTCTCGGGGGTCTCCATCATCGGGAGACAAAAAGGACTCAACATTATCTTCAACATCATCCACAAAGCGATCCACCATATCAGATTG
>CAIGRB010170481.1:79414-96415 GCA_903798255.1 Fraxinus quadrangulata | reverse complement strand
GAGAAAGTGTGATAAAGATATTTGACGAATAAAATCACAAGTGTTGTGTTGAAAAAAAAAAACAATTATGTTTCTTGTACATCAATAGTTGACATCAACTTTGACACTCCGTCTATGTGTAGAAATCCTGGCCATTTATTGAAAAATATTATTGTTAAAATTAATGTATAAAAATTTGTCAACTCGAATGATATTAAAATAGATGTTAAACTTGATATTAATGTAGCGTGATTAAAAAATAATAATAAGAAGAAGTCATTTTCAAAAGAACTAATCATGATCATTATCTCATCCCATGGAAAAAATCACTGTCATTATCCTATCTTACAGTTGCTATAGTTTAAATTAAGGAAAAATTATCAAACCACCTACATACTACAAGCGACTGGAAAGGGATTTTAAAATAGTAATTAACATCAATAAAATATAAAGATAAAATCTCTCAACCTCAAGAACTCGGACTTTACTTATACGAATTAACTTTTTCTCGAGCCTAAAATAGATGATTAAATACGAATTATTCAACGAGTTCAACATTGATATACTTATCATCTCTCTATCAATATCTAAATATTTGGTCCAAATAATATTGATTTTAATACATATATCACTTTAGTCCTCCAATTTTTCAAAATATAAAATATAGCATCTAGAATAATTAAATTATATTCTATGCAAATTTCGGGACTTTACATCTTCAAATTGATCGACAAGTATTTTTTGACTTCAACAAAACATGCATTGTATTAATTAAAAGAGCTTTTACCAAGTAATTTTAAGCATTGCAAAAGTCTCCACAAACACAATAAATGAAGCACTCCAAAGGAGCAGCGTAGGGTCAGTGCCTCACTCAATGGAAGCGCAGAGAAAGGCTGCTTGTCAAGCCTTGTAGCGCATTGAGCTTCAAGAAAAGACTAAGATGTAAGTCATTGAAAACGCTCACCTTCAATCGCTACTCAGGAATTAGCCAAGCAGAGATTTTGGCGCGCTCGAATAACAATACAAATTATCACAACCAAAAATACATCAGACAACCTGCAACACCATCAATATTGTTAAATATTGTTTGTCAAGCTTTTATTAACTGCCTGTAAAAGCTCAAAATCTAGCCATTACCTCAAAACTGACAAGTGAGCATATTCATAGACTATCAGAACAAGAAAGTAATGAACTGGACAGCAGAAAATGACATGAAAATAAATATACATAAAACCTTCTCAACTAATAATAGTATGTTATTTATACTAGATCCTAGAAATACACTTAAAAAGATATGCTATTAACCAGTCTACAAGACATTTAGTACTATTTTGGTAGGGGGAATTGGATAATATTGGATACTATTGGATTTTTCTTTCCAATATTGGGTCACAAGCATGCACGTAAGTTAATGTTGCATCTCACTTCATGCATCCAATAGCCCAGTTGAAAAAATCAGCATTAAATGTGTGAAATCTTCCTGACAAGACTGTTAGCTTAGACTGGCCCATAGAACATGTCCTCATCAAAATTTACATTTTGCATGTCTTTAGCTATGGAAAAAGTCCAACATTTGATCCAAATTCCTAGTCTCAGTCCAATACATATCTATGACAAAGAAAAGGTCGAGGAGTAATTCAAAATATAAACTTCTTCTATGCATGCACACGTATATTCATTCGCTGAAGAGGAGTTACACATAAGAATCAAAGGCTCTATTTATAGGCCTTTACAAGTTCTCGAAGAAAACATACACTGGAAAACACAGGTAATTGTTGGCAAGTATGAAGAATGAAGACATAAACCCAAACAAAGAGAAGAAGAAGAATACGATAAACCAAGGCTCGAACAAGTTGATAACACTGTCCTAAAACGATATTTGCTCCCTCTCGATTTAATGATTACTTATGGGAATAACCGGCAAATAGTTTAGAGGAATAATCAAGCTTTAAGAATTTACATCAAGCAAAAATATAAATTCTTCAAAGAACAAGAACGTTTTTTAAATTATGAGAAATGGGAATTTTTAGAGAGAGCTATGAAGATTATAACTGTAATTGTGCAAATAAATTTTCTCTTAACTCATATATAACATTATGGCATCAAAAACATCACTACTGTTCGAAAAGGAGGTAATCAATAATGAATAGACATAAACTTTCAGACCAGAAACTAAAAACTGGTTTTTCCTAGTTGGAACTCGCGCGAGTGAAAAATCACAATGAATTCACGTGCACGTACCAAAACCTCACGCACGCAAAGCGTTCCAGCAAATGCTGGATCATTTGATGCCCAAATTCATTCAAATATTTATCCTTGAGCTCCAGAACTACTTTCAAACCTCATTCGAGCCATTCCACTATAAATCAACTATATATTATATATCATTTTCAATAATAACTATTTCTAATAGTAATAGCTAATAAATGACTGTCAGGAGTAGCAACCTGCTGCACCATGAGAAAGGAAAAAAATGGATGGTGGTTCAGCTTGCGAAGCATCGATTAAAATACAAATATCCTCTCCCATAATATGCATCAAGATGTATTTTTTTTGAGTGAAAACGGATGGTATTTACGTTCATGATAAAGGCAAACCCTTTGGCTAGTCTGATAAGAAATTACATACATATGAAGGAATAAGAGAAGACATGAGTGAACACTTAATTTGGAGAAGAGAAGAAAGGGAAAAAGATGGGATGGTGGAGAAAACTGCTTAGCCATCAGAATCTAATATTAAAGATAATAGAACTTTAGAAAGCTATTAGATGGTAAAGGATCTCACCTGTACACTATCCAAGTTCACTGTACATCTATCGACTGGGTAATTTTTGAAGAAATATTTCAATCAGACCCAACAATTAAATTCAGGTTCCCACAAGTATTTTACTTTCCTGCAAAAAGTGAAGCTAAGTCCTCATAACACCCAAGTTTTCTGAAGAAAGACCCAAAGCCATATTGCTTCCTGTTCCATAACCCACAATCCAAGTAGTGAAAACATTTCTAACTTCTCCCTTCACATTAAGCACCAACTTTATTTGCACTATGATGCATCTTTAGGCATTGTTAATAGTGAGATGTGTACATGCACTTATCGCAGATGTGTTTGGCTCTCAACCAAATTGGATTGCTGCATCGCCTTCATTTAGTAACGAACTGCCGGAGAAATCATCACTTCGTGTTAAATCATTTTTTCTCTTGATATTACCCATTAACTGGTGTGCACTGGATACAGCACTCTCAAGTTGATTTCTACACTTGACAAGCTCTCTTCGGTTTTTACACGTCTTTAATATATTGGATATTGTTTCAGCTTTCCGCATTATAGATGTTTTCCTTTCATGTAAAGAGTCCCCAACTCCCTTATATGTGTCAGGCAACTTCGTTGAGTGACGAACTGATGCCATCATATCATAAAGTTTCTGTGCCCTTTCAGTCATTCCCTGTTTCTTCAATTCATCAATCATTCTCTGATATGTAAGATACTGAGGAACAATGCCCCTACGAATCATGTCGTTGAACTCTCCAAAAGCTTCATCGTATCGATGCATTTTACATAGCAAGTGGATTAGCATGGTACCTGTAGTCAAGTCCAAATCAAATCCCCTAGCCCTCATTTCTCTTATAACTCGAGTTGTCAAATCCAGCCTGTCCTGCTCGCATAACATTCTCACCAGCAGATGATAAGTAAGGCGGTCTGGTTCGTATCCAGATCTTATCATCCTGGTATAAAGGTTCAGGCCCTCTTCAATCTTCCCAAATTTTGAGAAGTATCTGAAGAAGTAATTATAAGTCGTCGGAGTTGGCATACATCTGTTATCTACCATCATCTTAAGAATCTTGCTAGCCCCTTCAATATCCCCTGCCTTGCAGAAACCTTTCACCAGTGAATTATAGGTCGAAATAGTAGGACCTGATTCCAGAATTGAAAATCTTTCCAGCATCCCTAATGCCTCTTGAAACCTCCCAGCTTCTCCTAATGCATCTATTATTGGATTATACACAATTGCATTACCCTCGACTCCCTCCCTCCTCATTTCATCAGTTAATTCCATAGCCATCTCAGGACGGCGCATACGGCACAAACCTTCAACAAGGGTGCCATAAGTTACAGCAGTCGGCTTTACATTCTCCTTTTTCATCTGTACCCAAAGCCTTGCAGCATGTTTTAGCTTTCTTGATCGAAACCATCCATTCAGTAGAATATTATATATCCGAATAGACGGTACCCAGCTTGGATCCTGTCCCCTGCGCTTATCAAAATATTCCGACGCTACTCTAACATGTCCCTCTTTACACAAAGAATCTAATAGAATCTCAAGCAAACTCTTCCCCGACTCCAAATCATTAAGAAAGCCCAAACTAGCCGCGTATTCAAATGTCCGAATGGCTGGCAATGGAAGGCCTGCATGCAAATCCAACAAAATGAACACAGAGACTCCAAGAATGTGAATCTGGATAAGAAACAATAAAATTTTCGTTCCTGTAACTGTAAGTGCTAAAAAAATAAACAATCTGAATACAAGGACTTGAGAAAAGAACTACAAAAAAAAAAACTATCAGTATCTGCATCTCCACATAAAATCAATATGAAAATATTCTAACTAATTAAAAACGAAAATTACAAATTACAAAGAAAAAGCTATAATCCCAAATTGACACGCACTAACATAATACCTGCACGTCCATATCTCCGAATCATAATTGCAAATGTATCTAAATCAGGCCTTTCACTAGCGTTTTTATTGCTCCTGTCGAGAATTAAGCTCCAAGCAGAATCGAATTCCCGGGCCTTGCCTAGTGCATTAACCATGACATTAAAGACAGTAAGGGAGAAGCAGAATCCGGGCTGCTTCTCGGCCCAGAGGAAGAGTGTGAACAAGAGTTTTGGAGAGGAATCAAATTGCTTGAAGATTTCTAGCAACAAGGCCTCGACCGGGTTAATCCTGGCTGCCGTAAGCGCTTCCTCGAGTGTCGGACCGGATAGATTGGAAGGGTCTGTAAGAATTTTGGAAAGGATGGTTACTTCAGTAGGGTTGAAATCAGGGTTTTTATTAGGGTTTTGGGAAGGTGGTGGTGGCGGCTGTAGGTGTTTTTCTTGTGGGATTGTGTTTGGTGGGGTACAACTGGGAAGAGGTGCTATGGGGATTGGGAAGAGTTTTGATCGAGTGGAAAGGAGTTTTATAAGGGGGTTATAGGGAGTGGTGGTGTGGAGGACGAGGACGGTGGTTAAAGAGAGGATGCGGCGGCCGCGGCCGCAGGCGGTGGAAATGCAGTTCATTTTTGTGTGTTGAAAAGGTTGTCGAGCCTTTTCTGGTGAGTGCGCAGCGGATTCCGGCCGGGAAATCAGGTGTAATTAATAATCACATTATTATTTCCTAGTAAATTAATTTCTGAAATTATAAGAATTTTAGGTTTTTATTGGATAACGGGTAGTTTCGAATTAAGGGATTTGTTCGAAATATTAAATAACTTGATTGATAGCAACGAAGTCAAATTTGCATTATAACTTCTCCTTAACACCATCAAATTAAACCACCACATTGTCATATAGTTTTAGGATTTGTATTCACCTTATCGATATCTCAAATCAATGTATGAGGTTTGTTTGGTATCTAAATGGACTTGAATGAGCCTATAAATAAATTTTTTTTTTTTAAAGGACATCTTTGCCTTAATTTTGTTCGAAATCTTCAATTCTTATTTGGTAACATGAAGTGAAATGATATTCGTCCCAAGAGTATTACGTTCAATCAAACCCAACTTTATGATATCGTTTTGAGATTTAGCCATAGATTTTTTACTATTGCGTTCAAAAGAATCAGCACTTTCATTCGATTATAATTCAGAATTCATCTTGAATATTAGTCTGAACAAACACTTGAAAATTAAATTAATAATCTTTGTATTATACAAAGTTTGAGTGAACGTAAGAACAATTGTTGTAATAATTGACTATCCCAAAAAGTAACATTAAGTGAAACCTTTTCTTTCTTTATGCCACAAAATTGGAACAAGACATCAATACTAAACGAGGTGGGGTTATGAACCAATATTGTCAGATCCACATTACCAAATATGTTACAACTATAAAACCCAAATGTGAAAGTGAGTTTCATCCTTTCCCTTCACCTTCTCTGAAAGTTCAAGAATTTGATTGCAAATGCATAAGTGACTGCAAAAAGTAAGCAGAAACCAACCACAACAATACCAGCAACACCCAAGAAATCATGCCTAAACCCAAACTGAACTTTGAGCAATTGCTTTACTGGCACCGAGTGAACGCCATCAGCAAGTTTTACTGATTCGTTTATGTCTCCATACTGGGATGTGAGAAGCCCGTATAAACTCCAAGCTATAGGATTTGCCCAGTAATACCATCTCCACCATATGGGAATCCTCTGATCAAAGAAGAAAAATCATGATAAGAGGGACTGTGAATCAACACATTCTTCAAGGAGTGTCTTTTTTTTACTAATGATGATATATAAAGTATGTGTCCTTTCTAAAATATTTACTTTAATGAATAGCTGGAGAGTCGTAACAACTGATACACACCCCCATTCTACAGAGGACTGTGGCTATATGGTTTGGAAAAAAAGATGATGTGCTTTAGTGGCTAGACGATGAAACTCAAGAAATGATAGTGAGAGGGATTAGTTACCATGCGGGAAATCATGAAGCCGCTGAAAAGGTTCCACATCATATAGAATGGCGCAGCGAGGATTGCAGCAATATTGTGATTCGGTGTAATAGAAGTAGTCATCATTCCAAAGAAGGTGAAGTAGAGTAACGTAAAATACATGAAATACATGTACCAAAGAAACTTCCATTTATTCCACTCGAAAGAGGCCATGAAATAGAAGATAGTGCTGTATATAAGTGACTGCACAAATACATATGGGAACTCAACAATAACCTGCACAAAAAGGTTTAGTAAAATGGTATGAATATCCTTCCAAGAACATTAACTATATTGAAAATTAAATCGAAGAAGAAGAAGGCAAGATTCCGTGCCTGTGCAAAGGCAAATGGTAGTGCAGAATACATTCCTGCTGCTCTCTCTCTATATGAAACAGACCTTTCAACATAAACCACCGGTTGCACAGAAGTAGCATTTGTGATCCCAATGAATAAGACAGCTGCATACATGGATCCCATAGCATTAAATATATCCTGCTGAGTTTCCCTGTAAAGATAAATTCTGTCAAATTTTATAGTCAAAACCAGAAGATTTGTTTACTATCAGTTGAAGAAGACACAGTTTAAGTACAAAAGGAGGGGAAGAAAAGGAAGAACAGGGGAGTAGAAAAGAAATTCAGAAGAAAGAGGCAGTTTCTTCGGCCCAAATCAATGAAAATTGGATTAACATTGGTATGTTATTGAAGCCATGCAAGCAACCTTTTCCTTTTCGAATGGATTGGACTCATCAGGGCTTCTAAGCCATCAAGGTATCCGAAAATCTAGATAATATATTTATTAATCAAATGTTGACATATAATTTCTCTTCTAGAAACGAAATGTCGCTAATATGTGGCAATTTGACAATAAGAACCTCCAATAACAATCACGTCTCCTGCTCAACAAGTCTTGATATATTTATGTGCATTAGATTGCATGCAGGTGTTTATTCCTCTCTTCTTTCATCAGAAAAACACTAATTACTAAACCTTTTGACAGAAATCACATTCAATAGAGGAGATTCAAGTTTTAAATAAGCAAACCTTTTGGAACCAAATTTCCAGCATATTGTTCCAAACATCAATGAAATTATAACAGTGTAGAAGAAGCGCACGGCAGTGTACTGTGGGTTTCGCCAGTAGGACAAGTTTTGTTTCCAAAGGCACGTCAGAAATTGACCAAAAAATGACAGTGAATATTTGCTTGGGAAGCTTAAATCATTATCTTTATCTGGTTCACTTAAACTTTTGACCAGATCTTTATTTCTCCTGAAAAAAAAAAAAAAAAAAAATTGAATAAAAAGAGGATATTGGTTGGATAGAAATTTCTTCTCCTACATGAAAGAAAAAGACACATACCGGAATAAATTTGATTGGAGATAAATTTGTGCAAAGTCCAAACCAAGGCGAACTTCTTCTGCAGTTGATGTGACTTCTAGAATCCAAGTGGCTGGATTATATCCTGGTCTGATTTTTTGAACTCCTTGAATAGACTAGGAAAATGACAACAGAATAGTCACGGAGTTGTGAGATAGTGTCAAGCTCAGAATAGAGTAAAGAACATAGATAGGAAATTAATCAGAAGAGTTCACCTCAAAATAGTGAATGAGTTTAGAAGATCTGTTTCCCAATGGACCAGCATAAATGAGCTGTCCACCTTGTTTCATGAGTATAAGCTGAGAAAAATGAAAAGAGAAACAAGAAGAAACAACTTAGAAAATTAGATTTTGTACAATAAAAGCAATAATTTTAGCAAACATCACTTAGTAGATAAAAGAAGGAAACCTCATCAAAAGATTCGAAAATGTCAATGCTGGGCTGGTGAATCGTACAAACAATTGTCCGTCCAGTGTCAACAATATTCCTCATGGTTCTCATCACAACAGCAGCAGCCCTGGCATCGAGTCCTGAAGTCGGTTCATCCATGAACACAATAGAAGGATTGGCCACAAGCTCAACTGCAATTGTCAGTCTTTTCCTTTGTTCTATTGACAAACCATTAACTGCAGGTACACCAATTAATGCTCCACGTAGTGGAGTGAGTTCAACCAGTTCCATGACCTCATTTACAAAAGCCTGAAACCGATGCAAAACACCCTCAAAGGATCAGATATTAGAGATAATAGAAGAAAATAAATAGAAAAAAACAAAGTAATACCCTTTGTGTTTTGAGGTCACACTGAGATGATAACCGGAGACAAGCAGAAAAGAGAAGTGATTCATGCACAGTCAGACACGGGGAATGAACATCATTCTGCTCACAATATCCAGAAATTCTTGCAAATGTTTCTTGCTTTTTGGGATATCCTGAAATATAGATACTGCCTTTGATATATCCACCAGTTTTCCTACCGGCTAAAACATCCATGAGTGTAGTTTTGCCAGCACCACTAACACCAATTAATGCTGTAAGTACACCTGGCCTGAATGCTCCAGTAACATTTACCAGTAGCTGCAACCTGTCTTCTGGTGAGCCCTGTCCCTTCAGTTCCTAAACATAAAAAAGGGAAGAATTATAAATTAATCAATACTAATATGGAGTTCCAAACATTACACATGTATGAGAAATAAACTGTCAATATACCAGAGGAACATCTATGTAGTAGCTGATGTCGCTAAAGCACATTGAAAGAGGTTCAAAAGGAAGAACCATGCCTCTTTGTTTATTAATGTTCTTTCCTGGATTAAAATGAAAATGTTAGTAAACTTTTTAAGCCAAATCAAGAGAAGGAAACAAATCAACAAGTACAATCATTTAAGCACACCGCTATACGAGTGTGAATGTTGAAGAAACTCTCTGAGAGAAATGATGGACGATTCACTCTCTTGTCCCTTGTTGTCTTTGGAATCTTCTTTGGAAACAACAGTTTGCTGACTCCCTAGGGCTGCATAAGATTGGAAAAGACAATTTTACTTGGCTTTTGATTGTTACTAAATGAACCAATAAGGTAGCTGGAAATTACAGGTATGCCTTATTGCTAGTCTAGAGAGACATGGCATATCACTTCTACAGACGACTATGCAAATTCTTATAGATCAATTTGAGCTAATAACAGATCAATAAGTGCTTTCTAAATTTGAATTTCAAAGTTTCTATGAGTTTTCTGGGCTATCATCTGTCACTATTTTGTCATATGCAGTAGTCATGACTAGTTAATGAAGAAAGCTTCTATACTAAACATAACTATTTTTTTCTGGAATGAGGCACAAAACACGTCCATAATCTGGGAACATTCTATGATGTGATGTATAATGATGATGATACATCTGTTTTAATGATCAACGCTTAGACGTCTATAAAGTGAGGGTGCCTATTTACATTTACTTAATGATAATCGTATGGTAGATTGATAATCAATATACTTGAGAAACTAGAAATCAGAATCTTCGAGTTGTCGGCAACATGGAAACTATGATATATAGGATCTTTGGGGACGAAACTTACGGTTTAGGTAAGTCAGAGCTAATGTGAAGAGAATATTCAATAGTAATGTATATCCAAGTAATGCTCCAACACCAATCCAATACCAATAGCTATCAGGAAATAAGCCGCGAATCTTGAGCAACGTCTCTCCCAAAGACAAAGTACTGTTGTTCCCTGCTTTCTATCAGTCACAGAAAAGAAAAGGTATAATATACAATAGGAAAAAGGCCAAGTACCGAATGATTATGAAGAACTAATAACTAGCAGAAAGCCTTTTTTTTCCTTTCTACTAAATACATTAAAAACTGAGTAACTAAATAGGTTTTTTTAAGTTAACTAAGGTGTGGTTCTGTAACCATTTATTTCTTTCTTATCTTCTGAGTTTTAAATTGATGTTGACCTCAGAAAGAAGAAAACAAATGCTAAAAGCCTCAAAGTTTGAAGAAAGTGTGATGCTGTAGTATAACTTCATTAAATCCCAAGAGAGGACCAGTGTCTGATGTGCATTATCTTTCAGGATATGTTTGTTTCATATAGTTTTTCAAGATATAAGTTCTGGATTCCTAAAACATGACAACTGAAGGCATCCTTTAGAGTGGAATGAATAAATCACATTAATGGATAGAACAGAAATGCAGATTAGACAGAAATAAAACCAATATACCTTATCCCAGGAGTGGCCGAGAAATTCATTCACAGAAGCTGCATTTTGGGCATACATCAAAGGGGAAAGCCAATAACCCCAGATCCACCAAACTGGGATGCTATCTGTTGGAATGAGAAAGGTTATCACAAAGTTAGTGTGATAGTATTGTTCTTTTGGAAAAGAAAAGGCCAAATGACCCGTCAAGAGCATATTCCTAGCATCAAACAGCTACGGGACAGATTATAAATGACCTCTTGAAAGAATAAAACCTCCTAGAGCCATGACAACAAGCATTGCAAAAGATCCAAATGTGTTGGCAACTATCATATTTCGGCCTAATGATGCCATCACGCGGAAAAGGGCTACTGACATCTGGTGCAAAGAGAAGTATAACAGGAATTGCTTTAAGCATCTGCACATCATCAAGCAAGTCAGATATGCATTTATATTTACGATATCGAAAAAGCAGAAAAAGAAAGAAGGACAAAACAATGTGTTGAAGAAATAAATACCGCATTATTTGGGGATCAAAGCCAATAACATAATATGTGACAGCTACCCATAAAAAAGATTCTACAAGTGAAGGAAGAATACTCAAAATCCAAGAGGGAAGAGTGTATATCCAGCAGGGGTAGAAGTGCAGGTCTCTGTGCTTGTAAAGAACGGGAAGCTTGGCTATCAACATTGGGACCTCCATGAATCCATTGAAAAGAATCATAACTAATGCAAAGTAAAGTGCACCAAGGTATACACCTCCATCATCAAGTGTATTGTGATGCATTGTTGTTCGGAAGAACACGCTCATTATGATCAAAATAATTAGAAGAAGCTGCAAATGCAACACATTTTTCCTGTATGAGCATTTCTGGTTCATACTGTATAGTACAATAGACTACTATTATTTTAGGTTCTGATTGCCAATAACTGAAATAAGGACAGGGTCAAAAGATTTCACTTTGGACATAACAAGAGACTTGGAGAGGAAAAAAATTACCTGTATAAATTTGAAAATAAATACAAACGAATTCCGCTTTAGTAGTAGCATCTGCCAAGAGAAACTAATCCTCAGAAGCTTGGCTCTTGTTACGCCATAAGTACTAGTTGATAAAGCGGCCGGATGGTTGTAACGTTTGTCATATGGAATGGCCAACTCCTGGGACAAAGAATTACCTACACGAAAGGATTGAAAACCTTCTACAAACTTTTCAACAGGTACATATCTATAAGGATTGTTGAGGAACCAATACTGCCGTTGATCCTTTTCAGATATAACCTGCTCGTGAGTATTCAAGAGGTGAGCCCAAAAATAAGAACGAGCATAACTTTAGTTCAAAGCACCCCAAAATAGTACCTCCTGTAGAAAGTCGGCAACATTTTTTCTATATGGACACCTAAAACCCATAAATGCGAAAAATTCAATTGCAGCTTCACGAGGTCCCTGATACACAATTTGCCCCTCACTTAAAAGAATTATGTCATCAAACATCTCATAAGTTTCAGGATCCGGTTGCAAGAGCGATACTAGTGTTGTACAATCAAAAGAATGCGTTTTGTGCCTTAGATATTTGATAATTTGATGAGTTGTTGAACTATCTAGTCCAGTCGATATCTCATCCATGAAAAGGACCCTAGATGCACCCACGAGCAGTTCAGCTGCCAAAATGATGGAATGTTAGTAACCAATGCTGAACATTTTCCGCACGTGCAAACAAGCAACATGAAAGTAATGTGAAGGAGCTACCGGTGGTAAGTCGCTTTTTCTGGCCCCCAGAGATCCCTTTTAGCATTTCATCTCCCACCAATGTATCAGCACACATATCCAATCCTAATATCTTTGTTGAAATTCAGATGGATATATGAGAAGTAACGCAACAATAATGGACTAAGATATGCATGGACCTTATTTTTCTCAGAAGTGAGAAAAGCTGGCATTTATTGTACCTTTATGATGTACTCCACAAGAACACTTGTCTTCTCCCCTAGTGCCACTGCCTAGGAGAAAACCAATATTTCAATACAGACATAAACATGCGCTTTTGGAACACAAATTCAGGGCCACGCTAATCTAAGAGAACTTCAACCAGGAAAGCATACCTTGATGAACATATCTAGATCTTCATCCGGTTTTATTCCAGCACGTTTCTCTCTTCTCAGAAGTTCCCTAAGCATTTCTATGCCAAAAGTTGACGGTTCCCCAACCAAATTTCACATAATGTTCATTAGAAACGCGTAATTATAAAATTGCTTCAATAGCATATCATGAATCTCTAATTAAGCATACCACTCTTAAATCCAGCACCCTGACAGCGCCCTGAGAATTCAAGGACCTCCCTCACTGTCATCTCTGCAACGTGCCAATCCTGCTGGCTAACATATGCTGAAGTTCTCTGAGGTGTAAACTCCTTCAGATTGTGTCCATTATACGTAATATTCCCTGACATCTTCAAAGTAGTTTTACTACATTGATAAGAAGAAAAAAACACACAATATCTAATGACAAAAATAAAAATTATGTAAGTTAAATTTCCAGGTTCGGCCTTCCCCTGGACCAACCAGATGTAGGGATAACAAATTATTTGAAATTTCCAGGAAATCAACAGAATATGTTCTAACATGGAGATGCCTAGTCATTCTATTTTCCAAGAAGAAAAACATTTTTGTGCTCTTGATGATACAACAGCAGGATTTACTGAAAGTGAGAGGACATTGTAGCACACAGCTAGCCAAATTTTATGTTCAGATTTCACTAGAATATCTGTAATCATATAGAGTTAATACATAGATCAACACAGCTATGGACACCAATAACGAACGAACATTACCTGAGTCAATTCTGAGTGTGCAATTTAGAAAATAAATGTTGACAATACAGATATTTTTTTCAAGACACTATTTTTTACCAGAAAGACAGGAAAGGACTAGATGCGTTAAAGCACAGTTTCTTCTTATCTAAGTCGGTGAATGGCCTATTTAAGATACTCAATCTATACAAAAATTTAACTAGTTTCACTGAATAATTGTTTTTAAATGATGAAAAATTGATAAAGGGCATTAATATCAATACTAAAAATGATGCTACTGTACCTGCAAGCAAGGACTAAGGCGGTTTGCAAGAGCCAAAAGAAATGTAGTCTTTCCAGAGCTTGGGGGGCCCAAAAGGAGAGTCATCCTAAATGATCAATTACATTCATTAAAATGAAAGTGTGGATTTGACCATTCAATGAAGCTCGAGATCTACCTTGAAGGACGAATGATTCCACTGATGTTGTTTAATATAGAGAAGTTCTTTCTTCCACCAGGGAAAATCCTGAGCTGTCTCAAGAAAGTCTTTTTTTTTTTCATTTTCCCGCAGAAAATAGTATTAGAACAATGCTGGGTAAAATGATTTTACCTTATTAAAAATCTTTAATCTGTATGCCTACCTCAGTCATATCAAATACAAAATTTGGGATGGTTGGCAGTGCTCTGCTTCCAACATGGACTAATGCATCCACCCTCAGATTCTGAAATCGAACCTCAACTTTCGGAAATTCCAGATCAACTCTGTAATGAACATGGTCAAATTGGAATATTTCAGGCATTTAGTACATGTCCCAACAATTGGCATTGATGCCAGAAGCCACAGAATAAGAAAGTAGAATAGAATAACTCATTATAGACTAGTTATCATGAGAAAATTGCACAACTGACTATCAAATATGAAAATCTGTATTGAAACCCAATACAAAACTTCAAAATGCATATAGAGCAACTTGAATAGAAACATAATTTATAATATGCTATATGAAACTCCTGGAAATTGTTTTCGGAATTCCCATCAGTGAAACAGATGGTTTCTGAACTTTTAGAAATTTAAGATGCTTGAGTATATCAATAAACTAGCTACTCACCGGATGCATCCCTCAAAAATAGCACTACTGCATATTTGAAAGAATCAATATTAGGTTTAAGACTTTTAGTTCTCCAACCATAGAACTGAAGGTCAAATTCACGTTATCTGCAACCTATAAAGTAATCAGATTGCACCATTACTAAAATAGCCCCATAACATCGATTTCTAAATACTGCGAGGAGAAGTCCAAACTGAAATTGCTAAGAACCAAGAAATAGGCAGACGTTAACTCGGTCCAGTACAGGGATTGTAAATTCTATTGTGACAATCTGTAAATGTTATCAGTGGAATGAAGCACTCTTAAGTCTTAAATATATTTCTTTTCCAACTTTGGGCCACTTCAATAAAAGGGATTGATTAGATTCACAAAATTATAAATAACAATCCAAAATCTTCGAGTAAGAAGTTTCAAGATAGCAATCTATTAAACCGACTCCTTTGTAGGTCAATCTTTGGGATCATATTGGGAACAACTAACTGATCAGATGTCATTCATCTAATTGTAAAATTGACATCTACAAACTATGCTGTAATCAATTTACTATATATTATGAGATGATTTTGATTCCCATAATTCTTTATCTCAATAAGGGAACCAGCCAAACACGTTATGAATGAATACCATTTGTTATATCAGCATCATTCTAACTATTACTATTCATAAATCAGGAGAGAAAAAAAAATTCTTAAAACTTCTCACTTCAAAAAAAAAAAAATTTAATTAAGCAAATATAAACCAGAGTTACTTTTGCCCAAACTAAACCAAATCCATGAAAACAAGAAAAGCAGATGCATAGTTCTTAGATACCCTATAGCAATCAAATCAAATCAACCTAGCAAAACAAAATAAAGTAATAACATAGAAATTCTAGAATTAATCCTCGGAGTAAAATTCCATTTATATAGAGTTAACAACTTCTAGAAAAACATAAAAAGTATATTGTGCCCCCTGTTTGGTGGAGATTCTTTAAAAAAAAAAATTTTTTTTTCAAACTCATTATCAATCGCACATCCTCCGAATAAAAATAATTTTGCACGTGTACTCTAACTTTCCCTAGTTTTTAACAAAATCTATTCTCAAAAGTCTACATCAAACAGTTTGTGCGTACGGTATAACCAATTATTTGGACAAACACAAAATGCCCATAAATCAGAATTTGATAACAACTCCAGTGTAAATAGAAAAACTATAAAAGTAAAGAAAAAACTAAATTTTCAGTCAGGCTTACGCATCAAATCTTTGTCTAACTCTTTTGAAAAATAGCTCCATATCTTCATTAACTGCTTTAATCAACTTATCCACTACTTGCCTCAGTTCTGCATCTTTAACTTTACTAACATCAATCAATGACATCTCTCCGCCAAGGTTGCGAAAAACCGCGGTCCGGGCCTGAACATAAGAAGGAGACCTCTGCAAAGTAGCCAAGAACAGAGCCTCTTCATCATCTCTGCTACTATTTCCTGCATTTCCTGTAAATATATCTTCCGAAGTAGCCCACATTTTAGTGCAAATTTTTCAATAAACAAGAAAATGCAAGTGTAAAAAGGGTAAATTGAGAAGGATTTAAAGGTTGGTTTGGAGCCTTGAATGAATAAAGAGAAGGGCATTTTGCTATAATGGTGGCGTTTGATTGGTCAATTTCAACAACTTTGAAGGCTCAATGCGGTAGTTGAACGCTTTGCATTAATTTGATTGAGTCACTCATTTTCTTCCATTGTTGCATTTTTCAATTGTCATTCATCTGAAGAAATCTGGGAAGTAAATTATAAGTAAGAATTAAATAAAATTTGTGAATGAAAGGGAGGAGAGAAGGTAGATGGTGGTAGGTTATAGGGGTTGGGAAAAAATGGCAAATTTTTTTAAAATTGTAGCAGTTAGAACTGTCAGCAATAAGACCCTGTTTCGATGACCGTTTAGAATTTAGAATTGAATATAAATCATAATTTCATGTGGATTTTTTTACCATATTTAAAAATAAGTTTTATGAATTCGAAAAATATTATTTGAAGTTATTTTTGGACAACTATAAACAGTTTAACAAGTTTTTTCTTTGGTGCTTGATAGTTTTTTTAATATGATTATTTGACAATAAATATTAACTCATACTAGTCAGGCATTGGAATTCAACCTAGTTTTGAATTCGTATTATTTATCTATTATTTGTTATGAAAATCTCAACGTTCAATTTTTCTAGCAACATGATTGTCTTGGAGGATTCTTTCGGATGTCTCGTTATGCCTAACAAGATTTCAAGTGGAAACGATATTCAAAACCCTCATCAAACACCGATGTCCAATCTAACTTTGAATTCCTAATTTTTTGGTATAAAATGAACAAGAACTTCGATTTTTCAATTAAAATAGTCGTTTTGAACAACAAT
>CAIGRB010170481.1:64110-76620 GCA_903798255.1 Fraxinus quadrangulata | reverse complement strand
ATATTCGAGAATGCAAATTCAACAATTTTTTTTAAAAAAATATTCTTGAAAATCCTCTTTAAAATTCTTTGACGTGTTTAGTACATCCTATATTTATTTTACAGGGTGCTTGGTGTCGTCAATAACTAGATTATTTATATCCAGCTAGCTATATTGCGTAGTCACATTGTACTAAATTAGCTATCCAATGCGGTAGATTTAGAGTTTATTATTTGCCAATTGCAATCTATATGTTGAATAATAGAAAAAAGTGAGTTCCATTGAGATAGCAATAAGAAAACGAGTGAGTTTCATAAAAATGCCTTTTTATCAATCGAAGTTAAAATTAAGCAAGCTACTTATTTTGACATAAATTTAAGAGTTATTTTTAAAAAATAACACATTATACTTACAACCGAGAAAATACAAAGTAATTTTTCTTATAAGTAAATTTTAAAATAAATAATTGTTTCATCAAAGTTAAAATAAGTTACTTATTCAACAATAGCGTAAGAGTTACTTTTTATAGTAACTTTGGCTTATAAGTAAATAAGCATGTATTAAAATAAATAAGTTCTTTTTAATGGTCAGAGATAATTAACTAAATTCCATATTTTGACACTAGTACAAAAGTTGGTCTTAAAAGATTAACTTTACTTATAAGTAAAAATGCAATTTCTAAATTTAAATAAATCAAAGTTAAAAGTGAGTAAATTACTTATTTTTATAGGATTTAAGACATACTTTTAAAATTAACTAAGGTGCGCTCGAGAGACACTATATAGGATGTATTTAGCCCATGTATGGTGTGGATTAAAATAAGATTTTTAGTAAATTTTGATATAAGTTAATGAAATGGATGGTTGAAGAGTTGTGGGACTCATAAAATACGTTATTGAAATGAATTGTTAACTTTGAGTTAAATTAAAATTTAGATTTTAATCGGTACCAAACATGAGCTTAACCTTCTCCCACCACTTCTAGTTTACTGATCTTGACAAGGAATGAAGAAAACGTCTCAATTTGGCATTTTTATAAATGATTTATAAAGAGGAATAATAATAAATCTTATGAAATGTGTAGATAATAATGAATAATAATTTATTATGTGTAATTGAAAATTAATATTTATCTTGTATGAATTTATAAATTGTTATCCAAACATAGGCTTAACAAGTTTCCTAAAAACATTACAATGTACTACGTACCAAGTAATGGAAAATAATGGCCTACTTTTCTAGATGAAGATGTTTGAATTTAATAATGCTATGGAGTTTGTCTTTGCAATTATCAGGACGTGTGTAAGTTAGACAAAATTAGAGAATTGTACCACAAATTGATGTTAAATATTAGTATTGATTATCATTACATTTAAAAGAGCAATGCTATTTAGCAATATTCTAAAATTCGAATTTCGGTGCGAAGCTTGACCTTGCTTCTAGACATGTTGACAATAGAACTCAATAAAAAATGAATTCAAAAATGAAGGGTGACAACATGAGCGTCTATTCCTTGAGAGTAATACTATCTAGTCTAATTGATGTTTAACACTAAATTTAGGTGACAATATGTGTGACATTAAGTGCTTGTTTGCAAATTTTTTATTTTTTATTTTCAAAAATCACTTTTCCCCATACTCATTTTCAAGTTTCAACCCAAAATAAAAATAAATAAATAAATAAAATTAAAAAAAAACTTTTTTTTAATATAATTTTTCCCTAGAATTCATGCATGCATGAGCACTAAATAATAGATTCATTTAAATTCAAGAATATGCGGCTCATTTAATTAAATCTATTACATTTGGTCATTTAGATTTTTATTAGAGCAGCATTAGAGTTACATAGCATTATTCATTCATTAATAGCAATGTCACGTTGAATGAAAGTCTTTCAATTAACATACCACTTAGATAGCAATCCATAAAATGCATCTCAACTTCATTAGAAAATCAATAAAAAGTCGCATTGTCATCTAGATGATAAATAGAATTGTTCATACATAGCATCATTCTTATGTTTTCTACACTTTCATCTTATTCTAACAGAGTTTCTTTATTCATCCACATAGATGTACCATTTGACGCAAATCTCCTAAGCGATGCCTACGGGTTTCGGCACCATTGCCCCAAGCCGGCCATCTCCACAAATGGCCACTAGAGCCAATACACAATACGTTAACCAGGATACTGCAATAATACTTGTATATGATACCCCCATTAGTGTATTTTTCAATAATATAAGTTATACATTCAATTACTAGCAACCTTGTCAAGCCACAAGCGAAGGGGAGTTCGCTAGGTTTTGTCACGTGTGTATTTGATACTCTCACATCTCGATAGGGACAAGTTAGATGAAAGCCCTGAAAAAATTAATTTCACGAATCTCGTGATTGATAGAAAAAAAAATCTATTTTGGATGAATGCTTGAATAACTTTCATTAATATAGGCAAGAATGACAAGACAAATTTAAAAACGAGGAGAGAAATTAAGTAACTTGGGAAATACACAAAACATGATGAACATAAAACAAAAACACTAATTATGGTAGATTTTTTTAGAATAAAATTATTGTTTGGTGGAGATTAAAAATCATATTTTTATCAGATTTTGATAGAAGTTGATGAAACATGTGGTTAAAATTAAAATTGTGGAATCCATATAATATGTAGTTAAAATTAATTGTTAACTTTAACTTAAATTAAAATTGAGATTTTAATTTCTACCAAACATGGGCTAAATTGTCATTTTTTTTTTGGAGAATTCGTTGTTACAAAATAAGAAAATGTTATAAGCCTATGTGCAAAATTATTTTATTGCGATAATGCGTGGTTAAAAGTGAATTTGAAAAATGAATTTTTATAAAAATCTCCATCAAACGGAGGCAATTATAACACTGTTATTCTAGGTAATTATCAGTTAAGAAAGTCAAACGAATAATAAATTATGACCTACCAAGCCCCTATTTGGCCCCAAATTTTAGATTTTTCTCTAAGCTCATTTTTAATCATGAAATTTATGAATCTTACAATTTTTATCAAATTTTCAATCACACATTTCATCAACGTTTATCATAATCTACAAAAAAAAAACCTTAATTTTTAACTCGACCAAATAGCTCCTAAAGCTACACGCTATAGGCATAAGGATCTTACAATTTCTGTTCAATACACATTGAAATCTGATATTCAAATTCTATACATTTTGTTGGGAATTTTAAAAAAAAAAAATTTTTTACTCACGTGATTTTTATTGGTCAAAGAAAAATAACAAACAAGAAAAATTTATAAAAATAAGATGAAATGGAGAGTCAAAACTTTAAGAATAATTTCATAATAACTCCAAAAATTTGTTGAAACTTTCACTCACCCAAATTTTAAAATTTGTCATAATAATTTCATGTTGACTCCAAAAATGTTGTTGAACTTCAAACTTGCCACGTATAATGTATAAATACTTAACCACAACCTCAACATCTTTCATTCAAGGATTTAAATTATTTATCAAATTTTAGTTTTTACTACAATCGAATAATTTTTTTGTCGAAAAGAACCGCCAGTATAAAATATATACATTTAAACAAAATATTGCACCATATGTTACAAATTCTTAAACAGAAGTTGCACATTGATTTTGAAATGAACCTGTAACAATTTTATTTGAAACTTTTTAATGGAAATTGTTACACCTCTCTACACGAGAACTCCCGTGTAGTCTCAACCAGCCTACGTGGTAGACGGTTTGACGATCACACACCCTGTATCCTAACATGGGGCGAAATTGGAATGTTTCTCAAGCGCGGACGACCCATTTTCTCGCGGGGCAATGCTGGACCGACCCCGTTATCCATGAACTCCATGGGAAGAGCCGACCCAAGACGGGTAGTGAGGAAATCTAAAACAGATTTTGCATTATGAGATTGACAAGACAACTCACTGTCGCTACCGTCGTCATTCTATTTGGTTAGGTCAAATGGTTCTAGCTAGGCCTTTGTGGGTATAAAAATGGTATTAGCATTTAAAGCTGTGATTTGATTGATGTATATGACAAGAATGTCAGTCATTGGATAGGTCACGTGCATTGTCATCCCACGACTTTCGTTCGTCTTATTCAAGTATAAAAGCTCGCGTTTAGTGTCATTCAAAGGTAATATAAGTTTATACTCTAAAAGTTATAATCTTGATGTCCCATCTTTTACTGATTTTCCTCCAAAGTCGACCCCATTTTTATATTGGAAGCTCACGTTTAAAACTCTCTCACACTCATATTACTATTTCTCCAACTGACTTGACCGTTGAGTTCATGCGGCGAACTCCACCCTTTGGTAGAAGGCCACGTGTGACTAACGGTTTGTCCTGCAGAAATAAAACTTGCTTGAATGTGAAAAGCCTTGTAATCTGTTGGCCACATCAGTGGTATATATTTTGGGGTCAACAGAAATAAATTTGAAAATTTATACCTAAGATTCTTTTTATATATCTCCTTGATATGGGCATTGCAATTGTATAACTGCTCCTTAGGTTTGGAACCAAAGCAATTTTTCCTTAGATATGGATCCAAAACATGTTCAAACTTTAGAATGGTAAGAACATGCTATGCTACCAGCAGGTAACCAGAATAATCAACTCTCTGTCTAATAAAAAATAATAAAAACAACACAAAACATTGCTTAGAAATGCAGAAGGAATTGCAGAATAATGGGTTATAAAGAGACGAAGAGCGGCTTTGTTTGGTCAACACTGTGTACTCAAAAAATGGCCCCGCCACTGTCCCAAAATTTTGAAATTTTGGGAAGAATGGCCCATTTCTCACGCTCCCATCATATCCATTGATCCTTAGTGATTTTCATTGTCTCGTAAAGATTGTTTAGAAATCATTCTTTAAAAGTGTTTTTTTTTTCATGAACGTGTAATTTAGAAGTAGGAAAAAATTATGAAGAAATGTGAGAATAATTTTTTTTTTTTTAAAATCAATAAAAAGTCGCATTGTCATCTAGATGATAAATAGAATTATTCATACATAGCATTATTCTTATGTTTTCTACACTTTCATCTTATTCTAACAGAGTTTTTTTATTCATCCACATAGATGTACCATTTGACGCAAATCTCCTAAGCGATGCCTACAATTTTGGCACCATCGCCCCAAGCCAGCCATCTCCACAAATGGCCAGCAAGTTCGACAAGAGCCAATACACAATACTTTAACTAGGATACTGCAATAATACTTGTATATGATACCGCCATTAGTGTATTTTTCAATAATATAAGTTATACATTCAATTGCTAGCAACCTTGTCAAGCCACAAGCGAAGGGGAGTTCGCTAGGTTTTGTCACGTGTGTATTTGATACTCTCACATCTCGATAGGGACAAGTTAGATGAAAGCCCTGAAAAGATTAATTTCACGAATCTCTTGATTGATAGAAAAAAATCTATTTTGGATGAATGCTTGAATAACTTTCATTGACATAGGCAAGAATGACGACAAATTAAAAAATGAGGAGAGAAATTAAGTAACTTGGGAAATACACAAAACATGATGAATATAAAACAAAAATACTAATTATGGTAGATTTTTTTAGAATAAAATTATTGTTTGGTGGAGATTAAAAATAAGATTTTTATCAGATGTTGATAGAAGTTGATGAAACGTGTGGTTAAAATTAAAATTGTGGAATCCATATAATATGTAGTTAAAATTAATTGTTAACTTTAACTTAAATTAAAAATTAAAATTGAGATTTTAATTTCTACCAAACATGGGCTAAATACAATTTCTGTCCAATAAACATTGAAATCTGATTTTCAAATGAATAATTCTACTAGTGCATCACCCTTTACAGAAAAGTGTCCATAATGGACACCCGGCGCCCCTATTGGTGGAGCGCTTGTCCTAGGGGCGTCGGATGTCCATTATGGACACCCTTACGTAAATGTTGATGTATCCATAGCATCACCTTTTTCAAATTCTATACATTCTGTTGGGAATTTAAAATTTTTTGTTTTTTTTTTCACTCAACGTGATTTTTATTGCTCGAAGAAAAATAACAAACAAGAAAAGTTTATAAAAATAAGATGAAAATTTTATGGACAGTCAAAACTTTAAGAATAATTTCATGTCAACTCCAAAAATGTTGTTGAACTTCAAACTTGCCACGTATAATGTATAAATACTTAACCACAACCTCAACATCTTTCATTCAAGGATTTAAATTATTTATCAAGTTTTAGTTTTTACTACAATCGAATAATTTTTTTGTCGAAAAGAACCGCCAGTATAAAATATATACATTTAAACAAAATATTGCACTATATGTTACAAATTCTTAAACAGAAGTTGCGCATTGATTTTGAAATGAACCGGTAACAATTTTATTTGAAACTTTTTAATGGAAATTGTCACACCTCTCTACACGAGAACTCCCACATGGTCTCAATCAGCCTACATGGTGGACGGTTCGACGGTCCCACACCCTATATCCTAACATGAGGCGAAATTGGACTGTTTCTCAAGCGCGGACGACCCGTTTTCTCGCGAGGCAACGCTGAACCGACCCCGTTATCCATGAATTCCATGGGAAGAGCCGGCCCAGGACGGGCAGTGAGGAAATCTAAAACAGATTTTGCATTATGAGATTGACAAGACAACTCACCGCCGCCATCCTATTTGGTCAGGTCAAAGACTTCTAGCTAGGCCTTTGTGGGTACAAAAATTGTATTAGCATTTAAAGTTGTGATTTGATTGATTTATATGATAAGAATGTCAGTCATTTGGATGGGCCACGTGCATTGTCATCCCACGACTTTCGTTCGTCTTATCCAAGTATAAAAGCTCGGGCTTAGTGTCATTCAAATGTAATGTAAGTTTAGATTCTAAAAGTTATAATCTTGATGTCCCATTTTTTACTGATTTTCCACCAAAGTCGACCCCTTTTTTTATATTGGGGGCTCACGTTTAAAACTCTCCCATACTCATATTACTATTTCTCCAACTGACTTGATCGTCAAGTGCACGCGGCGAACTCCACCCCTTAGTAGAAGGCCACGTGTAACTAATGGTTTGTCCTAGTGTGAAGGAATAAAACTTGCGTGGATGTGAGAAGTCTTGAAATCTGTTGGCCACATCAGCGGTATATATTTTGGGGTCAACAGAAATAAATTTGAAAATTTATACCTAAGATTCTTTTTATATATCTACTTGATATGGGCATTGCAATTGTATAACTGCTCCAAATGTTTAGGTTGTCGGTCTACACTTTTAGCTAGCCGTAATATTGGATGCATTCCTTGTGTCCAACCTTCGGCTTTGCTTGCTTCTACCTCAGGATCATCTTGTTTCAGTGCCTTCATTTTTAAACATTGCATGCCGTGAAAAATGTTGCAGTTCTTACTCTCATCCCGCGCCTTCAGCCCATTGCTTGCATGCATCATTCCCGTCACACGCATTCTTGTGTGCATGTTTTGGTTGTGCTCTTGCAGGTCTTCAGTTGTGTCGCGCATGGGACATGACAATCAATTGAAGTTGAGATGAAAATTAACCCCTGTTTGGTGGTCATTTTTTTTTGAAAAAACATTAATTTGAATAGTGAATTTTTGAAGAATTTATAGTTAAAAAATAGGAAAAAGTTTTGGATTTATATGTAGAATATTTTATCGTGTGAAAACTTGAAAATGAATACGTAAAAAAAAAAAAGTTGAGAGACAAACATGAACATATTAGGGATACATGACCAACTAACGTAGATTTGAGCCATCCCGCTATTAAGGACTTATTGTGCAATTATAATGAATCATGGATAAGGACCAATTTATTACTAGCACAACAGGTTTGGAACCAAAGCAATTTTTCCTTAGATATGGATCTAAAACATGTTCAAACTTTAGAATGGTAAGAACATGCTATGCTGCCAGCAGGTAACCAGAATAATCAACTCTCTGTCTAATAAAAAATAATAAAAACAACACAAAACATTGCTTAGAAAGGCAGAAGGAATTGCAGAATAATGGGTTATAAAGAGACGAAGAGCGGCTTTGTTTTGTCAACACTGTGTACTCAAAAAATGGCCCCGCCACCGTCCCAAAGTTTTGAAATTTTGGGAAGAATGGCCCATTTCTCACGCTCCCATCATATCCATTGATCCTTAGTGATTTTCATTGTCTCGTAAAGATTTTTTAGAAATCATTCTTTAAAAGTGTTTTTTTTTTTCATGATAGTGTAATTTAAAAGTAGGAAAAAATTATGAAGAAACGTGAGAATAATTTTTTTTTTTTAATGTGGGGTTAAAATAAGTATAAGAAAAAGGTGATTCTAAAAGAATCAAAATCAAATAAGGACTTAATTTTCATGTTTTGGTGATTTTACGTGGTGGATAAATAAATGTCGATGGATTTGACTAACGGTGAATTGGAAAAGGTATGGAGATCGAACACAAATAAAGCAAAAGGATAAATCAGCTTGAATAGGATATCAAAAGGTAATTTTATTTAGGAGAGCCATCCCTCTCGTCTCTACACACATACACAAACACAAGAATACATATATGATCACGAGTAAAATGAATTTATTTTGAACAACATAAGACACAAAAGGATCGATCGCTAAATATTAAAATTATGAAATGTTGATTATCAATATTTTGTCAATTGTAATAAAGTAAAATGATATGTATCAAGGTTGAATTGCGTTAGCAAGTTTATATATATATATATATATATAATAACTTAAAAATAATCGACCTAATGTCCATTCATATGGTTCCCGATTGAGAGGCTTGGTTTACTTTTTGTTTTCCAAATTTTGATTATATAAGTTTTCATAACTCATTTTGTTAGTAATGCCACGACACCATCAAAATAAATGAGGTTTTTTTTCTAACGAAATTGACAAATTAAAATGACTTGATAATTTTAATTCGAAAAGATTTTTACTAGTGTTCTATCTCTAATTTAAACCAATCGAATCTTTAAACATTATTTTAATACTAAGTGATTTACGAAAATAATACTCATTTTTTATTTTTAGTAAATTTCATTTACAATAACTATAATTTTGCTTATTGTCAATCAGGCAACTATATTTCAATTTTATTCAATCGGTAAACCACTTTAATCTGTTTCAATCCAGTAACTCCATTTTAGCTTAATTTGAATTCGGGTTTATTTGACACTCTTTAATTTATTTTATGATTTACTATAAGACCATTTTCAACAACACATTGATATAATAAAATATTCTACACGTACATCAAATTTTTTTCCTACTTCTGAACCACATATTCTTCTAAAAATCACCACTCAAAACTCTTTTCTACAAAAATGGTTGTCAAACGTGCTCTTAGGTAACTTTACTCAATTCCATGAGCAGAAATTGATGACTTGACATTCAATTAAAACGATGGCCATCCCGTGTAACCATTAGTTTCTAACATGGAATATGTCCAACTTTACTGAAAAATGACATGACCATCACGACATCAATTCCCGTCAAATTAAATTAAAGTATAGTTACCAATTTGAACAAAATTGAAGTACATCTACATACGTGATTGACACGAAGTACAAAAATATTAGACATTCTAAAACTATTTTATTCTCAAAACACCATATTAACAGCCAAAAACTAATTAAAAATCAATAATAAAAAAAAAACTCCCAACCACCCCATGAAAATTAAAACCAATAATCTAAAATTATCTAAGGTATTCATAACTAAATAACATGATATGTATGGAGGGCTGAATCGTGTCAACGATTTTTCGTTTTTATAGAGAATTCCGTTTTGTTTATTTGTGTTTATTTTTATTTTAAGGGATTTGTTTTGATTTTTAATTATGAGTTTTCATACTTATAATTAACTCATTTTGTTAGCATCAAAATCATACCATCTACAAATGAGAAATTTAGGGTAGTCACATTATTTTGGAAGAATGTATTTTGGAATAATAGATTTATGAAAAATGTGTGGTTAAAAAATAAGGAAAAGTTATTGATGTGATGAAAAATATCATTTTGTTGAAAAATGTATGGTTAAAAATGAGTAAAAGAATGAAAATGAAAAAAATAATGTGACTCAAACATAGGCTTAAACAATTTTGACCAAGTAAAATGACTCGATGCCCTTTTGAGAATTTAGAGAACTTTTACCCGTGTTCTAATTTTAAATAGTTCGATATTCAATTAATTTTAGATTAGAGTAATGTTGTTCGTTGCTAAGCATGGTAATTATGTGTCATTAAGCTCCTCTTTGACTCCATTTGAAACATAACAATTTATTTCGTATACGCATTTTCAACCACATTATATAATAAAATATGTTGCACATAAATTCAAATTTTTATCTACTCTTTAACAAAACAGTTTTCAAAAAATCACTATTAAAAACATTATTTTTATACAATAATAGCCATCAAATAGGGCCTAAATGATAGATTGCACATAAACTCACAATTTTCTTTTACTTTTTAATCATATATTTTCTAAAAAAATAATTATTAAAAACATTATTTTTTATACAATAATGGCCATCAAATAGGGTCTAAATGATAGATTGCACATAAACTCACAAATTTCTTTTACTTTTTAATTATATATTTTCGAAAAATTAATTATTAAAAACATTATTTTTTATACAATAATGGCCATCAAATAGGGCCTAAATGATAGATTGCACATTTTTCAAAAAATCATAAAAATATCATTTTTATACAATAATGGCCATCAAATAGGGCCTAAATGATAAATTCATTTAAATGTGAAATCACATGACTAATTTAATTAAACTTATAAAGTGTAAGAAGCTAGATTTGTGTTCTATTACTACTGGAGCTATATAGTATTATTTAAAATTTTATTCATAGAGTAACACTGATTAAGATTTCAATCATTAAGGCCCTGTTTGGCCATTATTAAAATTATAATTCATTTTTCTCTATTTTCTTATTAATTATATGTTTTCCAATAAAGTAATATTATGTGCTTGTTTGGATCCCATTTTGGGACAAGAAATAGAGTTTTGAATAGTATTTTTTAGAAAATGTGTGGTTGAAAATAATGTAATTTTATTTGTTTGTGTTAATAATATTTTATTGAGTGAATATGTGGTGGAAATTGTTTACTGTAGCAAACAATGTTTGATAAAATGAATGAAAAATAGAGGCTACATGTAAACCAATTTTTTTTTTTAACCACACAATTTTCAAAAAATACTATTCTAAAAATAAAATAGCAAATAATGGAGGCAAAATGGGGTCTAATTATTGTCTAGTAGGTGAAGAGTCAAGAAATGGAACTCATTTTATACAAGATTGTTTTGAAGATTATGAAAGGTAATTTTTTGAAAAAAAAAATGATGCTAGAAAGTAGAGAAATTTATAAATTCACGTACAAAATTATTTTATTGTGATAATGTATGACTAAAAATAGCTTTTCAAAAATCTCTATCAAATAGGGAATAATTCCTGTTTAATTTGGCACAATTTTATTTCCTTACATTAGGCTTATAATAAAAAAATACCTGAATTCAAATTTAAATAGGCTTTGACATAATTTTCAATGAAGATCCAAATTCCTGGATTGTGCTAAAAAAAAAAAGTTAGTAATTATGGATTGCGATAGCATAAGCTTTATAGTGAGAAGACTGTCAATGTTGGATGAAAATTTTCACTTTTTCTCCCTTTTTTTTCAATCGCAACAATTTAAATAATCGAAACATGGTAGGGAAAATGCAAAATAACATTGATTCAAGAAACCAAATAATCGCACACTCTAAGTCCATGTTTGGTAGAGATTTATTAAAATTCATTTTCAATCACACATTCTTTTAGTAGAATAATTTTGTACGTGAACTCGTAACTTCTTTTTATTTTTTAACCATAAAATCTGAACAACAATCATTTTTCACAAAATTCATTAAAAAAAAATCTCTTCAAAAAAACTCTAATATTTCTTCACAAATAGTGATACTACAACAACAAATTGAAAATAAATTGAAATCAAAAGTCATTTCCACCAATATCAACTCCCACAAACCAAGGATCAATTTTAAACAACTATCAATCAACCCAAAAAAATGTGAACAAATAACCTAATCCAAGTAAAAAAAAAAAAAAACCATAAAAACTAGATTAATATCTAATAATTTTATAATCATACCTTAAAAATTTTTAAAAAAATTCTTAATTTTTTCGAACATTTGGAAGGAAGCCACGTGGCTCTATACCCGATTAATAAATCGGGGGACAAAATTGGAAATTACAAAATGGAAACCGCATAAATTTATTTTAAGAAATTAGAAGTTTTGAACTGTGCCAGAATCCCGCTCTCACCCTACTCCTATGTAGACTCACTATTATATATATATTATATACACCTTCCATTTTTCTCACTCTCTCACTCACTTTCTCTTTCAATATAGATACGCATATCGGGTTGTATCTATACACCTTTGGATTAAGAATCCGGGTGAAATGAATCCCGATTGCTGTGTGCGGGGCTCTTGATGTAAATGCAGAGTGAGCTCAGTTCTAATTTCAT
>CAIGRB010170481.1:17803-63746 GCA_903798255.1 Fraxinus quadrangulata | reverse complement strand
ACACCTCGATGCAACATTGGCTTTTGCTCTTGGCTTCCTCTATTTCCCCTACAGTGATTTGTGGAATAATGAAATATTCAAACATTTCATTGTTCTCTAAACACTTAACGTTGACTTTGAGCTAAAAGAATTCTATATTTTGGTAATTTGTTGTATTGTTTGATTGAATGTTGATAAGAATTGTGTTTGACTATAAGCTGTTTGTCTGTGATTTTCATTGTAATTACACTTAAACATAAAAGAGGAAAGGAGAATAGGGAAGGTGCTTTTGGGTGAACAAGTGGTTTTGTTTAGAACTGTTGCAACTATTGGGCATATTAACGCCGACAAGCTGAGTGATATTGTCATGTATTTATCAGTTTTCCTTTTTGTGATGAAATATATCGTGGGATCTAGCATCAGATAGACAAAACTTGCTAACTTCATGATAAATGGTTTCAATATATTAGTTAGTCGTCGTTTCCTCGTTTTCAACTTTTTGAGTTTGCTCTTTTTTCTATTATAGAAACTTAACTAGGCACTTTCTAGTTCCCGATGTCTGTATTGTTCAATTTGTTTTAGTAGCTCACACTCCAATAAGACAAGGGGAAGACAGGTGCACAAAGCAATACTAAACAAGTTAAAAAAGTCATTTCCATCCTCTCTATCTTGTTAGTCATGCCTAAATGTAGAATGGGTTAGAAATCCGAGCTCTAACTGATCCATTTATTATTCCCTTCAAAAGCTATAACTGATTTATTTTTTCATAGAAACATAGTGCTAAGTCCAGGGTGTAGAACAAGCATCCTCAGTAGAATTGAAATTATGTAAATAAAATTTTACCGACACCCTTGAATTTATAGGAGCACATCACCTTATAGTGAGCATAATGTTGAAGAATTCATGGAGAACCCTAAGAGCTTTACTAAGTTAAGCTTTACAGTTCGTTTTGTGAGGACAGTCTTGTTTATTGTAATTTCTGCATAAACATAGTTTCTTCTTGTTTGTCTTAATTATAAATTTGAAATAGTTGCAGCTTTAATGGAGGCATACTAGTTTTGTTCTATGATACGTCGTCCTACGAGGCACGCAACTATGAACAAAGAGAATAGATCTTCGGAAGTTGTAGGTCCCACAGTGCGAATCACACGAGCACGGGCTAAAGCCTTGGGTTCATCAGGAGGATTGCCACCTTTGCATCCCTCAGCCAAACAGGACGGTAAAAAGGTTTTGAAAATGAACTCTAAAAGAGCAGCGTCTGACGAGAACAAACCTACTGCAAGTTCCTCTGCATTTTCTCAGCATAAGAAAAGGGCAATTCTTAAAGAAGTAACTAACACACTCTGTGAAAATTCATACAGAAATTGCATCAAGGCAACAAAAGTTCAGGTAAGACTATAATCATCATTTTGATGATAAATATAAAGCTAGGCTCCTTTTTCGCAACTCTCCTTTACGCTTGTTATATCTCAAGAATTTTATGCAGGGGAGATACAATTTTTTAATATTTGTAGACTGCTGTCTTTGAACTAAAAGTTTGGATTTCTCTCCCAAACTCACTGAATTTTGATGTTCCTCCTTGTCAGCTTAGCAAACTGGATAGAAAAGGCACTGTGAAAAAAAATGCAAGGATGGCACATGCTGTTTCTGTTAAAGAGTCTCAGGTTCCAGAGGATAGAAGAGAAAACATAGCTGAAGAGATTAACACAGTAAATGTGGAGGAATCACAAGATATTTGTTTGCCCATAAATGTAAAAGAGTTAGGAACTGTTCAACCAAGTGAACATCTCACAACAGATAAACAAAATTCTATTAAGCGCAATCCATGGTGGTGTCAATTGAAGCAAGGTTAGATTTTATTTTCTCTTTCGCATGAAACTGCAACATATTGATAACACACCTTTTTCTTGTTGCCACACAAATGATTACATTTTGATTTTGTTTTGAGTGAAAATGATGACTAAATGAGTGACACCTAATGCCTGCATTACTGCTAATAACAAAATGACGTTATAAGGCTTCTTTGTAACAAGTTATGATTATTTCAACTCTAAATTCTAATCGTTCCATTTGTAATATGTTTGGGGGAGATGTTAAAATCATCTATTTACATTAGTGTCTTCAAGCTTATTTGGTACTTACCCAATTATCAAGAACAATAGGCTCCTAAGAAAGATAATATAGATATACTTCACTTCCAAATAAAATAGCTAATCAATCAAAATCCAGTAGAGTTACTTGCAATGATATGGAAACATGTTTTTTCTAAATCAGTTGACACATCAGATGACGTTTTCTGTCCTTGTTTATGTGTTCACATGAATTTCGTTCACATGTATGATGCGTTGATGAAATGAGAATATTTGGTAACTAATCCTTCCTTGATTCTTACTTTTGAGTTTTGATCAACCTTCTCATTCGTAGTCTCTAGTACATCAAGCAAGTTTGTCTGACAGGACTCATGTTGCACATTGCAACCTGGATTGTTCTGTAGTCTTTTCTATCGAATGTATTCCTGAATGTGTTTAAATTATCTTTAGATATCTTGGATTACACGTTCACTGTTGCTAATTGTTTTCTTCTGGGTGTATCATTTCTCTGTAAATGTATTGTCCAGGAGAAAGCACACTCGGGCATACACAAGAAAACTTGGATAATGCAGGCATTATGGACATAGATTCAAAACACAAGGATCCACAGATGTGCAGCATGTATGCCCGTGATATATATAGAAATTTTCACACAACGGAGGTTTGTAAGGCTGTATATTTGTTATTATATGTTCTTTCTATCTCTCGTAGTTCTAATGCCTAAATTTATCCACTCAGAACTTAGCACCTGCTACATAATAATCTCAAAAGCGTTGGAAACTTTAGCTTTTTGTTGGTTCTATATGCCATGTCATGTTATCAAATTCACTTCAGTATGGATTATTTCCACACTTCAAATTTAAATTTTATGATCACGTTGAGAGTTCAAAACCTTAATTGTTTCTCCAGATCAATCAAATGAACTGTTTTCTGCAGAAATGCTTTTCGTTTCATGTTAACTCAGGTGAATTTTCTTCACTCTCAGTTTGACAGGAGGCCTTCTGGAAATTATATGGAGAAGCTGCAGCGAGACATCAGCCCGGGCATGCGGGGGATACTGATTGATTGGCTTGTGGAGGTTAGCAAATACAGAGTCAAATTTGGACACACGACATTATAATGTCCTTTCCTAGGGGAAACCATCATTCTTACAAAGATACCTCAGAACTGTTTGGAATTCATGTTTCTCTTTTCTAGGAAATTAAATAGTATTATAGTTGTCATTACTCCAAAATAGCAAGTTTTTCCTCTTGTTCTCAAGAAATCTTCTTTTTTTTTCCTCACTCGTAAATATACTAAATCAAGTAGGCGTTGCACTCTCCAATCCTACCTTTTTGACCTCGTTTGAGCAATGCACTGTTATCTTGAATTTTTATTATAAATTCTAAGTTTCAAACTTATGACATCCAAGAATCTTATTCCTTTAAGAAAAGCTGGATATATTGGTTTTTTTCAAGTATTCATGTTATATTTCTTTTCTTAGTTGTTGTATTATGTTGTGTGTATATCTCCTCTATTTCAGGTTTCTGAAGAGTATAGGCTGGTCCCAGACACACTTTACCTTACTGTAAATCTTCTTGATCGGTTCTTGTCAGAAAACTACATCGAAAAGCAAAAATTGCAACTCCTTGGTGTAACCTGCATGTTAATTGCTTCGTAAGTTTCCTTTCTTTCTTTTTTGATTACATTGGGGAAGGGGATGGGGATGGTGGGGATTGAACTGCCACATTCCATGTGGGAAGTTCCCGGTGGTGCCACTACCCAAGTGGTCTTCGCATAAATTTCCATTCTTTGCAAGAAGAATAGATCCTTAAATTTTTCTTGCTTATATCTTTCTGGGTTTCGGTTTGAAGAAAATATGAAGAAATCTGTGCGCCTCGTGTTGATGAGTTTTGCTTTATCACGGACAATACCTACACAAAAGAAGAGGTACATCTTTCTCTCTTTTGGAAGGTTATTTCCACTGTATACCGAGTTAATGTTGGTCAAGGACAATGTTCAGTTTAGAGCCTGATATAGATGTTTCAGTTTGGCTCTTTGTTTGTATAGCTGCATTTCCTTGATATAAATCTCAATAAACTCAATGCCTAAAAAGTATTCATGCATTTGACCCTAAAATTAACCTGTGCTCTCTCCATCAGGAAAAGTCTTTATTTGCACACGCAGAACTCACTTGTGGTTACGTGACAGGTAGTGAAAATGGAAAGTTGCGTTTTGAATTTTTTGGGTTTTCAATTATCTGTTCCCACTACAAAGAAGTTCCTTAGGTACTTGCCATATCTACAATCTGTGTCATTTTCAATGAAATGCAATCTTGTCAAGTTCAGGATCTCTGACTTTTGCACTGTCCCTTTCTGTTCCGCAGGAGATTCATTCAAGCAGCACAGGTTTCGTACGAGGTAGACACGAGTTTATGTAGTTCTTTCTGTTTTTCGTACTAGGAAAAAACCATTCTGACAAAATAATTTTCCCCTTATCCAGGTTCCATCTGTTGAATTGGAATTCTTGGCAAATTATTTAGCAGAGTTAACTCTAACTGAGTACAGTTTCCTAGAGTTTCTTCCATCTCTTGTTGCCGCATCTGCTGTATTTCTAGCCAGATGGACACTAGATCAAATATTCCATCCATGGGTTTGCGTCTTTTATGCCTCTTGATCTTCCCTTTCTGGTAGCATTCAAACCCAAAATGATCGCGTAGTTTTTGCAGAATTCGACTCTGGAGCATTACACCAACTACAAGGCCTCAGAGATGAAAACCACTGTTCTCGCATTGCAAGACTTGCAGCTAAATACTCATGGATGCAAGTTGCACGCAATACGTGAAAAATATAAACAGTCTAAGGTAATGGCTTTTACGGTAACCCACTCCTTTCACTTTTGCACCTTGATAGCAATACACTGATGGCATGTTTGGTAATCAACAAAAAAAGTTAAAAATCTTATTTGTTATAATGTCCAGTTATGGGTACCAAACATGCTCTCTTAATGTTGATTATAACATCTTCTAATGAAATTATGCTCTCCTTGACAGTTCAAGTGTGTGTCAACTCTCCGTTCTCCCAAATCCGTTCAATCACTTTTCTAGCCTAACCAATTCTCCTAGTCGATGACCAGATGCTATAGCTACTACTGACATTTTACTTCTCTGAGATGCTCTCATACCAATACTAGAATCCTCCAGTCTTCATTATACACTCTCATGAGTACTGATGTTGGGAAAATGATGTAAATGTTGGGAAAATGCTCAGTACATCAACTGATAAATAGCTGGAGAGTGTGGTGTGCACTTTCATTCTTTCTTCATTCATCTTGCAACCTTGTACTATTGTACAGTTCAATTCAGTTCCGATGGCACTGGAGCATCTACGTAAAAGGAAATGTAAAGGAAAGAATGATGTGGGCTAGTTGATTTGTAAGAGGTGTTTTTTTAGCTTATTTTAGCGGACTCAAACTTGATAATTTCTAGTAACTTATTCCAGACCAGCTACTTGCTGGCTGTTAGGTCTAGCTATTTAAGGATCCTTTCTTAAATACTTAAAATGTTGTGTAACTTTCTAATTTATCAATGAAATATGTTATTTTTAATACTTGTTTCATGCGTATTAGATAAATATCTTGAACAATTTTTTTATATGAGCGTGTCTGGCTAAGATTTTAAGTGGCACATTTGCAGTTATATTTTGGTGGTAAGCGCAAGCTTAGTGAGCTGAGAAGCACGAGCCTAAAAGCTTATCCAAACATGCTCGCCTTGGCTAAACATTTGCTTATAATATCCTCAAATGCAACAGAATGGCCTCAATAAGTTATACATTCTTTACAGGCAAGAAAAAAGCTCTTATCTTGGAACATTCTGTATTGCTTGAAAATGGGACAAATTCTTGTTCGTGCGCTTGTTAAACATGTGACCAAACACAAGTGACACATTTTATCTTGTCCGATCTTTATCGAGTCACGTGCAACCCTTTTTCTTCTTAGGGCCTGAAAAAGAAAAATTTCGCTACTTTCTTTACCTCATATGTATCTGTATATAAACCATTGTATAACTATTAATGTACAAGTAACATTATTCCTCTTTAAATGACACTTGAGTGAAAAAGTTTCTTTCTTTTCACTCGTGAGCACATCTTTTGAAAGTTCAATATATGTATGTTTCTCTCAAAAAATCATCGGCAACCGAACTTTCATTTCCTCCGGTTAAGCCACTACCGCTCCTCCTTTCGTCTTTCTGCAATCAAAATGAGTGATTATCTAAGGTATTTTATATATTTCGGTTGTTCAATATTGTTGGTGTAATACACTCAAATTGCAATGATTCACTATCCTACATGGCAATTAAGGATAGACACGACACTTTTAAAATGGGTTGGACTCAGATTTTTTCACGGGAGTGTCAACACTCAGCCCCACAGTGTCGGCACCAACTACCCGGTAGCTATCAGGCCTAAATTTCATTGGCAAGGTGAAAATAAAGATATTCTGTAATTTTTATTTACTTGTGTTGACTATTAAAGATGATGTGACAAGTTTAAATCAACTCAAAATGAATTTAATCGGGCAATGACTGGAATATTGTAAAAGAAAGAGAGTAAATCTTATTGGAAATGTTTTTGAAAGTGCATTACTGAATGTTAAATTAGTCGGCCATTTGTAGGGAATGTTGAATTAGTCGGCCATTTGTAGGGGACAATAGACTATTGTCCCTATTTATAGGCCTTTAACCAAGAATTCGCCGTCTTAGGTCACAACAAGCTACAATGCATTCTTGTCCTACCGTCCTATTTTAAGAGATTTGATTGTTTGGTGGTGGAAGTGTAGATATACAAGGTGTCACTTGTCTCATTTGGTGTGGTTGTAAAGGAGGTGTTGGAGTCGTCAAGGGGTAGATTTTCATTTGGACAACAATTATGTCTCTCGAAAACTGCAGCCATTGGCAACGTGGCTGTGTATTCACAGGCCAATTTTAGTAACCTTTAGTCATTTTTTGAACATAGGTACGTGGTCATGCTCGAGGTCGATTCCTACCATGTGCATTGTCTCGTGGATAATGATAAGTGCGAGTAATAGCATGGATGATAAGTATTATTTCTTTCTTTACTTGAAAGTATAAGTTAATAAAACCACATGCATTTATAAGAAAACATATAGAGCGAGATTATTAAAAGACAGGCAATTGGCATTGTCTTCCAAATTTTTATCATATATATCCGATCTCTTCGAGACGGTAGAACATGTTTGGCTCAGCTTAAAAAGTTTACTTATAAGCCTAAAGGTAGAATAAATAAGTTTTAATTTATTTCTTCCTTTCGTGTTTTCGGTTCTTGATAAAATGATATTAACTCTCCTAATTACAATTCGCAATAAGCTGGAAGGAACACGCTAATATGAAGAGAGAAAACCATACAACATATTATGTTCTTGCTTGGTAGTGCTGTGAATCTTATCGATTGTATATAAAATAAGTGACTACTAAGTTGTGAATCCTACTAATATGTGGATAAAAGTATTTATTTGACCAGGTTAAGTTAAAATTTAAGCTTCGCCAAACATGCATCAATATAAAAAGGCAAAAATTAATCCAAAAAAAGGACGAAAAAGGAAAATGCGCATTCAATCACTTTGAGAGGAAAAAGACACAGGACACTTCCCATCAGTTTCAGAGGAAAACAACGTAATTAAACAGCATCAGATTAGATTTTGTTATAGCAGGCTATCAATGGATCCTCCAAAACAATCCTTGCATGATCTGTTGGGACGCTTGGATTGCACTGAAACAGCAAGTGATACAAAGAAGCTTGTTGTCCTGTCCTGTCCTGTCCTGTCCAGTCCTTTCCAATACTATGTATTGAGCATACAAGACATCCATAACCATCCCAACTCTTATGGTTCCCCCAACAACCAAACTAGGTGAGCGCACACCAAAAAAACCAAAAAAAAGAAACATTTCAGAGTGCTCAAGGAGTTACAAGAACTGCGGTGTTTCCAGCTATTGGCTGGAGACTAGCAGCATTCTCCAAGAGCTCCCACGCTTCCTTCCGCTTCTTGACTGCGAAGTTTAACGTTTCTTGTTCCTCATTGTAACTGGAAATGCAAGCAAGGACCAGAGCATCATCCATTTCTGAGAACATCTTTTTTACGTTTAAGGTTAAGTTGAGCACAGCCTGGTTCCAGTGGTTTTGAGCATTGCTTTCTAAAGCCGGGAGTACAATGGGCAGAATTACATGCCGGTTATGTGCAATTAGATTGATAACTTGGTCATTGTTCCAGAGGAACAGAGCCCTTTCGGCTACCTGGTACAGACAAGATCAAACAACTATATTAAAAATCAGTTGTTCCTTAATTAGCAAGCCACCTTATTTTCATCATACCAAATTTTTGCTCATAGTACAAAGACTAAAAGCAATTTAGCCCTGTTTGATAACCATTATTTGTCAAAAACAATGTTTTGAATAGTGATTCTTAGAGGAACGTGTAGTTAAAAAGTAGGGAAAAGTTTTGAGTTTACATGCTAAATATTTTATTGTGTGAATATGTGATTGAAAATGAGTACGTAGAAAAAAGAGTTTTCAAATAATGGTTGTCAAACAGAGGCTTAGCACTGAGCATATATAGTCAATTTCATCATCTAAGGACAGAAACAGCACATCTTGCGAAAGAGTTCAAATGATGGTCAGCAAACCAAAATTCATCATTTAAGCTTATAAAAATGTTTCAAAGAGCAAAAAACTAAGAAAAAATCATATTGATTAATCTCCTCCAGATCCCTCTACACAAGAAATAGGTTCCCTTTTAGCTTTTTTCCCATGTGCGCATCTTTTTGAGATGGATTGAGGTGGGTGGAAGCCATATGTAGGTATGTAGAAAGAAAATGGCAAGAGAAATTAATTCCCTTAGTAAGATGAGTACAACTCAATCCAGCACACATACTTCATTCAGCTATACCATCTTTGTTCATGCTCAAAACAACCACTAATATGATGGATTACAGGTCGAGAGACTAAAAATACCTATAATAAAAAGAAATGGATGCACAGATCCTAATGGTGAACGCAGGACCTCATGCACACATCTTGTAGTCTGAGGAATAATAAAACTGTAGTAAGTGTAAAGTTGAGGGACTCATGACAAAAAATAAATGAGGACACACAGCATAAAGAAGGCCAATCCCAGTCATAACCTCTTGATCTCGACTTCCAATAAATGCACGAAGATGTTCCATTATCTTAAAATACAGTTAACAACAATGCCAACATAAAAAAAGTAAATGCATCCATGTCATAAGTTCTTTAAAATAAAAATGTTATTTAATGCCCACTAAACACATTTAACACTATCGTTTAGCAGCCAAATAGCTTTGAAAGCAATAAAGATGTCAAGATTTAGATTCTAAGGAAAATAACTAGTCCTTTATCAATCAATGAAAATGACCAAAAACTAGAAGTAAATGTTTATCCATTGGCATTCATGGTAATTCCTAATAGATGCAGATATATTGACAAGTCCAACATATAAGGATAACTACATAAATCCAAGAAAAGGATCACAGGTGTCATATCTAAAACATATTCGACAACTGGAAATATACTGGTTAACAGAAAAGGGTAAGTTACCTGAAAATGGTAGCTATTGATACATTGTCCAATCCGCCAGAATAATGGAACCATGACTTTTTGGAACTCAGCCATGTTAATGGCTTCCAGAATCTCCTCCAACTCACCTAAGAACATTACCTCCTTCTGACTATTTGTGATTGGCCAGTATTTCAATAGACCCTTAATCACACCACCGGCCAACTTTGGCTCCTTCTCTATAAACTGTGTCACACAATATGACAGCTGCTGAAAGTAAACCCCCAGTGACTTTGGCTTGTGCAGCGGAATCAATGCCCTCCAAAGAAAAATCTTGTGCTCCTCCTTCAACGGCAAAGCAAATCCAGTAATCACACTCCCAAAAATTTCCAATAACTCTGCAATCCCATTATGCTTCTCGGTCTCAAACACAAATCTGTAGAACACATGGCTCATACTCTTCCTTACAAATGGCCGGTGAACCATAAACTTCCCATAAATCCTATGCAGAATTGCCTTCAGACAATCCCTTTCCCTGGGATCCTCAGATTGAAACAAGTCAATAGTCCTTAAAATAAAGGAATGGTTTATATACTTCTTTGCAACCTTCGCTTCCAGTGAAGGTGAAGTCACAAACTTGAGCAAAAAATCATACACAATTTGCAAGTGAGACCATGCAGGATCAAATGTTGGCTCGGAGTCATTGTCGTTTTCACCTAAATTGGTGTTACTCGACCGATAACTAGGAGGGAAATCACGAAATAAATTAATGGAGCACATTTTGAATGAAGCTAAAATTGCAGGCTCCGAGAACTTTGTCGAATTCTGCGATACAAAATCAAGAAGCTCAAGCAGTGTGGTTCGTTTGAGCTCCTTTTCTGGGGTGTTTTTCACAGGGTCTGTGAAGTCAAACACCACGCAGCAGAGGCTCAACTTACTGATGAAAAGATTCATTTTTTCAGAGCTTGGTACATCTTTAAATGCCAGCAATGGTTCAATGCCGGCAATTGCACTGGCAGGGAAAACTGCAGCCCGTTTAACAGCAGGGCTAGCAGCATTAGCCCGGCCTGAGCCAGGGGATGAGGTATTGATGCCAGAATTAGGGGTTCTTGCCGAATCCGCATCCAATTTTGAGGATTTGCGAGGGAGCTTACTCAAAATCTGCTTCCACATTCTGAAATCTCTTTTCCTTTTTCAGATTGATGAATTTTTCAAAAAATGGAAACAAATCGAAACTTTGTGTTTTCAAATCAAAGGCATTTGGGAGGAAGGGACTCGATGAAACCCTGACCTTGGCGAGGAATGCATGGATGACGGAAATTGGGGATCTGGAAAAGAAACCCTAGATTGAGAATTTACTATATATTACAACATAAATCACATAAAGGTGAGATCTTTAACCAAAGGCTGAACAAAAAAAGTTACTAAAATGCAGTGAAACCCTAGAAACCATCAAATAACCCATTTTTCCAAACTAAAATCAAGAAATTACAACAATTTTCTTCCTTTACAAAACCCATCTCGTAATACACGCACAAACATGTTAATGAATTTCTGCATCCATGTATGTAATCATCTACATATACATGTATGTGCTCGTAGATATATAAAGAGAGAAATGATGATGATAGTAATTAGCTTGAACAAACCTAGGATTCTAGAGAGAGAGAAGAAGCTACACAAACACGCGCAGATTGCAGACAGATGTTGGATCGTCAATTATACATAGAATTGTTTAAATATATGTGCATCTACTTGCTTATATGTATACCTACATTGTATGGGATTTAGAAAGAGAGAGGTGTGTGTGTGTGTGTGTCAGAGGTTAATTATAAAAATCTCCATTGATGAAGAGAGATCGATTGCACAATTGCACCAAATGATTGTTTCACTTTTCTGCGTGCAGATCCATGAGACGGGATTATGACATACCCCACTCCCAACCCTAACATCCAAACCAAACCTCAAAAATAAATTTAAATTGAAAATATAATTATTGGATGATTTCTAATTACTTATATTGGATGATTTTTAGTTAGTTCTGAAATTAATACACTTCATATGCCCCCATTGATTTCTTTTATCCGCATCTCTCCGGCTTCTTCGATTAATTAAGCGGTTTTCCATTCGACCATCGAACACTTAACCATGAAGAAGAAAACTTAACGATTTCAAAAGTGCTTTGAAAGGCTTAAACTTGAAGAAATCACCCGTCGTCATCATTTAATGATAAGACGACTACATAAAATTAGGAATGGCCACCAACAGGACGGGCATGGATGGGTTTGACACATTATGTAGCTCCACTTGCCCAATTTATTTAATTTTTGGTTCTAACAATATAAGGTAATTGTTTTGAAAATAATTAATGTATACGAAAACTTGTAGAGATACATACTGAGCTACTGAATGAGCATTCTATGTTATTTACTGCATGCTACCATGACTTGAACTTTAGAGGAATGGATCCAATCTCAAAGTAAGGGTCTAGAATATCTTTCATCTGCCTAAATATGTATTGCTCGAAATGCATAAACCTCTTCGATACAAAATAAAAAAAAAATCATCTCAATCAAACTTTTTGTCTTTGGGTTTTACAGTTTGAAGATCATAGTTTGGATAGTCGTTGTCACCAGATGAAGCCCCTGTTTGGTTTTGATAAAAATCGAATTTTAGTATATTTTGATAAAAGTCGATAATCTTGCATGAAAACAACTAGGGACTTGACGTCGTGTTTGTCTGAAGCAAATTAAATATGCCTACACTCGATATGGAACATGTTTCCTATCTAATTGTTCAGCATTCAACTCAGTTAACTCTTTTGATATTTCTTCATTTTTTTGAGAGCAGATACTATCTTCAAGGAGCTGCCACAGAATGAAAAGTGGCTCCTAGCTAAAGGTAGCTTGTTTCACCCAGGAGGTGGCATTTGTTGTAATACTGGAAATGTATATTGTTTACTGAATTTGCCTCATACGCTAGTTTGGATCACATTCCTAACCTTGTCTATTATAGATTGGGCAAAACAAACTTTTTTGTTGCTTGGTGCCTGGGTTTTTGTGACTATGATGTCTTCTGCCTTCATGCTTTTCCCTCCAAATCGCATATGTGAAAAGCAGCAAGTCCCTTGGACATAATTAATGTTAAGTGATAAAATCTCATATCGAATAAAGATGAAAATATAGATTAACTTATAAGGGTTTGAGTTACTCGACATTATTAAAACTTACAGTTCCATCTTAAAAGATCGATCTTATTAAGAGTAGTAGTCCAAACCTTTGTTCACTGGTCTATATTTTCATCTTTATCTAATGTGGGATTTTATCCCTTAACAGTTAATTCATATGTTTATAACTTCAATTGCGGTATAAGCATTATAATCATATGTGTGAGTGGTTAAACAAGGATCCTATACTTGTATCTTTATCTTCTCACGATTCTAGGAATATATCACTCCACAACACAGATGGTTTGGTGAGAAGATAACCGTGTCTCCGACCGATAACTTTATCTTCGTATTCCAAGTCCACACAACAACAGAAATCTACATTCGCGAATTTATGCTTTGGCCATATATGGATATCAACAAGATTTGATTCCAACCTCGGCTCATCGGTCCATGTTTTACTTCTTTGGGAGGTAAAAGCTTCATACTACGACTGGTCATTCAAAGCTTCATGTATGCAGCCATAAACGCTGTGAAAATTGGTGATAAGAGCAACTACCACTAATTTTATTTGACAGTAACATCAAGAAAGATCTGAATGTTCTTGCTCTCAAGAAAAACAAGATGACCCTGGACTATGTGTTGGAGAAAACCGTGGTGATGTTACCATATGTTTATACCATTGATCATGCCTACACGTTCTCATTGGATTCTTCCACATCTCAACATGGAACATTGATGCTCGAATATGTACAGTTCAATAATCCAGCAAGTGTTTGATGCTGTATTGCCATTTGCCACCATGATCCCCCAACTATTGGTACATGCTCATGTTTGGAAGTCTCGTTGTGCTAAGGGCAAAGTTGTAGTTTCTCCTTTGGAAGTAAAATTGTTATTCAACAGAATAATGGGTGAGTTCTAGTAGTTCACCAGTCACACACCATTACCTTTCTCATGTATTCATCAAATTTATGTGTTTCGAAAAATACATTGTGCGTAAATTCTTGAGTGCATTTCTTGCGGCTTCGTGACCATAGCTCAGTCTCTACGCATTACTAAAAATCATGAAAGAAACGTATATCACTTATATTTTTATAAGCAAATTATGCAATATATGTATACTTTGTGAATCTTTGACAAGTGGATTTGCAAGCTCGATTGTGGAGTGTTTCGTGATAAAGTACATTGAATACTTACTCAACGATGCTTTTGATCAAATGTCATCAAATTTTGTGATGTAACTGCCGGCCATGACATTACTATGCAGTTGTTGAAAGTGAGGAAATGATCGCACAAGCTTATGCATGAAATAATAAGGATAATGAAGATATCATCACCGACTATTCCATCTTTTCTCTCTGACATTTTTAGAATCTGTTGGGACTTTCTCCATTGATATGAGGGATGGAAGATTCTAAAGATTTAATAAATAAATTTTATATCCACTACAAGCCAGTAGAATTTGGAGAATTCTACGTATTAGAATCCTTCTCCACTACAGAATTTATCTGGAATTCAAGAAGCTCAATTCTATCAACATTGATTGTGTATATATATGTCTGATGTATGTATGTATGTATGCGTGTGGTAATGAGAGAGAAACATAGAAGCGTTGTGAGAGAAAAGAGAAAATAAAGTGAGAAAGGCAATGTAGTGTAGTGTCTTGGTGAAGAGTGTTCCCACATAATTAAAATAACGAGTGGAAGTGTCCAAGTGTCTTTTGTATAATCTTTTGTCTTAATAAATTATCTTTTGTGGGTTTAAACTCAACAATTAGGTATTAGAGCCAAGTGGTCGGGGACAGATTTTTGAGCTTTGGGTGTTCGCGCACAAAAGGAGATTGTGAAGCTTTCGTAAAGCTTATTTGATTACGAAGAGATAAATCAAGTTACAATGAGCGACCTATAAGTGGTAGGTGGAGTAAAGAAGTTCAATAATCAGAACTACGTCACATGACAAACTTGCATGGAGTCGTATCTCCAAGGGCAAGACTTATGGGAATTAATTGGTGGAAGTGGCGTGATGCTGCCAGAAAAGGCTGGAGTTCTGAAGAAATGGAGAATTAAAGCGGGTAAGGTCATGTTCGTTATAAAGACAACAATTGAGGAAGAATTGTTGGAGCATATAAAGGATAAGAACACACCAAATGAAGTATGAGATACTCTAGCCACACTATTTTCAAAGAAAAATGATATGAGGTTGCAGCTTTTGAAAAATGAGATACTCTCTATCACCAATGAAAACAAACGGTTAGTCAATATTTTAATAAAGTTAAATCTCTTTGTCACGAAATTTCAGAATTAGATTCTTCAAGTAAGATTTCAGAGTCTGGAATAAGAAGAATAATTATACATGGTTTGAGACCCAAATTTAGAAGATTCATTGTTGCCATACAAGGTTGGCCAGAGCAACCTTCATTAGTTAATTTCGAAAATTTATTGGCCAACCAAGAAACGTTAACCAAACAAATGTTAGGGGTCTCGATAAAGAAAGAAGAAGGAGAATAAGTACTATATAGTTATAAAGGAAGAGGTCGACTCCGTCAACAAGGTAATAAAGAACTAACAGAAAATAAATATGAAGAAGGTTCTGTGACAAGGGGAGCTAAACAAAGTCGTGACAATAAAGGCCAGTTGTCTAAGGGATTTCAACAAAATAATGGCTCGTGTTTTTTATGTGGCAAACGAGACCATTATGCTAGAGATTGCATATTCAAGAAAAAGTTAGCAGAATGTAATATGACAACCTCTAATGAGCAAGAAAAATAGTGAAGAATAATGGAATGTTGCAGCATCACTTGCACTAACGGAGCATATTCAAGTGGAGGAATACAGTACATACCTCGAGGAAGAATCGACACTAGTGATGATGCTCCCTAAATGAATAGATTATGAAAATGATTGGATCGTCGACTCTGAGTGTTCTAACCACATGGCAGGTGATAAAGAGAATATGTAAAATACAATAGAGTATAATGAAGGCTGAATGGTGGTAACTGCCAACAATTCAAGATTGCCAATAGCCCACATTAGTCCTAGTCAGGTATAGTTACAAGACGTCTATCACGTCCTAAGAATGAAGAAAAATATAGTATCAGTGGCGCATCTAACTTCATCAGGTAACTACGTTTTGTTTGTGCCAAAAGATGTCAAGGTGTACAAAATATAAAAATTTTGGGTACATCAATAATGGAAGAACGAATATCAGAGTCCATCTACGTAATGTTAATAGAGTCTGCATATGTAGATAAGACTCGAAAGAATGAGACAACATATTTTTGGCATTCAAGATTAAGACATGCGAGTTATCATAAGCTGAAAGTGATGATGAAGAAGTCGATGCTTAAGGGTCTTCCTCAACTCGAGATTAGAGATGATATGGTATGTGCTAGCTGTCAATATGGTAAAGTACATCAGCTACCGTACCAAGAGTCAAGTTATAGAGTAAAGCAACCATTGGAAATGATACACTCTGAAGTGTTCGGACTTGTCAAGCAACCATCAAATCGAGGGATGAGCTACATGGTGACATTCATCGATGACTTCTCAATGTACGTTTGGATTTTCTTTATGAAAGAAAAATCTGAGATATTTATAAAGTTTAAGGAGTTTAAAGAAAAAGTAGAAGGAGAAGTCGAAAATAAGATTTGGTGCCTACGCACGAATAATGGGAGAGAGTATACATGAGGAGAATTCTCTCAGTACTTAGGAGAACATAAGATACACCATCGATTGACATGTCCAAACGCACTATAACAAAATGGTGTAGTCAAAAGAAAGAATCGACACCTTGCAAAAACGTGTTGAAGTATACTACACACAAAGAATGTGCCAGAAGGTTTTTGGTAGAGTGTATGAGAATAATAGCACATGTGATCAACAGGCTACCATAACCAAAGATGGGGTTCATGTCACCATTTGAGAAACTATAGAAAATGAGGCCAACAGTAAGTCACTTTCGTGCCTCTGGTTGCTCTGTTATGAGTTTGTGCCCGATTACTTAAGAAGCAAGTTTGATAAGAAGGCAATCAAATGTATATTTGTAGGGTATGACAGTCAAAGAAAAGGACGGAGACGCTGCGACCCTACAACTAACCATTGTTATACATCAAGGAATATGGTGTTTGACGAAGCATCTTCATGGTGGACACCACAGAGTGGTAGCTACCAGATTCAAAGGAAATAGATGACAAATTGCAAGAGGAGATCACAGAAGCACAATCAAGTCTTGAGGAAACAAAAGATACACAAGAATCAAGTGACAAGAAGGAGTCTACAGAATCAATATAAAATCCTTGGCAGACAAATGTACATTAGACAACACCAGAAGAGATAAAGCCGAGTCAACAATAGAAGGTTAAGGTAAGAACAAACCCACAACCACAGTTGCAAAAATCAACTAAACTGAGAAAATTAAATCCCACGTATGCTAATGCATTAGTAGAAGAAAATGATAGTACTAAAGAGCCAGAGATCTTTAAAGAAGTAATTCACCACAAGGAGTAGAGAAAGATAATGGAAGAAGAGTTATGACTCTAAAGCAAAATAAGACTTGGGATTTGATGCCAATACCTAATGGAGTAAAGCCTATATCTTTTAAATGGATATACAAAGTAAAAAGACGTCCAGACGAATCTATCGAAAGATATAAAGCTTGGCTAGTAGCTCGTGGATTTTCGCAGCAATATAGTATGGACTATGATGAGACGTTTAGTCCAATGGCAAAGATCACTACAGTACGAGTACTAATATTGTTAGCAGCAAGCAAGTCCTGAAAGTTGTGGCAAATGACGTGAAAAATGCGTTTCTCCATGGAGAACTTGATCAAGACATATACATGGAGCAACCAAAGGGATTCGAGAATAAAGAAAAGCCAGGATATGTTTGCAAGCTAAAGAATGTTCTCTATGGATTAAAACAGACATCACGAGCATGGTACGGTAAAATAGTCGAATACTCGATAGCACCAACATACTCGAGCTTATTCATCAAAGCACAAAGTGAAAAACTAACAATAGTGCTACTATATGTGGATGATCTCATCATCATTGGAGACAACGAAAATGAAGTTCAATGAACTAATATGAATCTATCAGTAAGATTTCAAATGAAAGAGCTTGAAGAAATAAATCACTTTCTGAGACTTGAGATGGAAAGAACAAAAGAAGAGTTATTCTTGTGCCAAAATGAATATGCTAGAGATCTCTTACAGAAGTTTGGTATGATTAATTGCAAACCAATATCTACACCAATCAAAATTAACTCCAAGCTATGTACAAATGAAGGCAATGATTTAGATAATGCAACCATGTATCAACAGCTGGTGAGGAGCTTAATATACTTGACATTGACATGATCGACATAGCATATGAAATTGGGATAGCAAGCCAATTTATGGAAAAGCCAAAGAAGCCACACATTCAAGTAGTGTGATGGATCTTAATGTATGTAAAATGAACAATTGATTATGGACTCTTTAATAATAAAAATAAAGATTGCAAGGTCGTTTGCTATTATGATGTGGACTATGCTGGATGTCGAGATACACGAAGATCAACAACTAATTACGTGTTCAGCCTAGGGTCAGCTGCAGTTTCATAGTGCAGTAAGAGACAACCAACATTGTCTTTGTCAACCGCAGAACACAGAGCAGTGGCAATGGCAACTCAAGAGAGTACATGGCTAAAACAATTAATGAATGATTTATATCAATCAGTAAGTTATGCAAAATTATATTGTGATAATCAATCAGTTATTCGTATAACAGAAAATCCAGTATGCCACGCAAGAATGAAGCACGTTGAAGTGCACTATCACTTCGTTAGAGAAAATATGCTTAAAGGAGAGATCGACTTGAAGCATATTAATACTGAAGAACAAGTTGCAAACGTTTTAACAAAAGGACTCAGAGCTTCAAAATTCGAAGAGTTTCGAACAAATTGAGGATTATAAAAGGATAGATATATTTGAAATAGCAGATGTATTGAATGAAGGATTAGGCCCTTCAAAATTTCAGACACGATTGAGCGTGACAAAAAAAAAAGAGTTAAAATGAAAAGTCGATACTGAAGGGGAGAATTGAAGATATCATCACCGACTATTCCATCTTCTCTCTCTGACATTTCTAGAATCTGCTTGGACTACTTCGATTGACTTGAGGGCTGAGAAATTCTAGATATTTAATAAATAAATTTTATACCCACTACAAGTCAGTAGAATCTGGAGAATTCTATGCATTAGAATCCACCGCCGCTACAGGATTCATCTAGAATCCAAGAAGCTCAATTCCACCGACATTGCTTGTGTATGTATATGTCTGATGTATGTATGTGTGTGGTAATGAGAGAGAACATAGAAACATTGTGAGAGGAGAGAAAATAAAGTGAGAAAGGCAGTGCACCGTAGTGTCTTGGTGAGAAGTGTTCCCACATAATTAAAATAATAAGTGTGAGTGGAAGTGTCCAAGTATAATTTTTTTATCTTAATAAAATTATCGTTCGTAGGTTTAAACTCAACAGATAATATCTTCGAACATTTGATCAAGTCAGATGATTATGGCCTGACTTTGTCTTAGATTATTGTTTTGCATCTCTTAATTGTTCTTCGCTTAGAAATTTTCCTTTTTTTATTGTTAGTTATGAATATTGAAATTTCCAAATACATTCAATACATGGTGGAATAGACTTGTTTAGTATTTAAACTATAACGTCTTTGGTTATTTATAATGATATTTTAACGTCAAATAATCACGATGTTTCATATTAATGCATCTTCTAAATATTATATCTTGTATTGCACAAGCACTTCTTGTGCATCCCAATATTTAGGTTTACGTCACGTGTGAAGCGATATTGACACAACAAAAAACGATGAACATAATACTTCATAAATTTAACTCCTAAACATATATAATAGATATGCTATATTACAAATACGGAATTGATCTTCTGTCCACAGTGAACATGAGTTATAATGCCCACCGTAAACGTGACAACATGTGGTGTTTTCTTATCCACAATGAATATTATAGCTCATATCCACAATGGACGGGAAATCATGTTTGATTGCCTTTATATTAATAAAGTTGTCACAAAATATGAATGGCAAGAATACGTGTTTAGGGGTAGGACCATATTCCCATCACCCTCCAGGAAATTTCCTTGTCACATTCCCATCCTCATTTCTGCTTAATTCGTTTTTTTTTTATTTTTATTATGATGAAATTTGATGCTTTTAATATGAATATGATGCTCAATTTGAAATTTGTTTTTGAATTTTTTGGGTGTTATGAATCTCACCATGTGATGTGGTGTTTGTTTGGGGGGTGGTGGAGACAATTAGATGTTATTTGGAAGATGAAGTTTTCTTTTTCTTTTTCTTTTGCTGTTTTTTTCTTTTTCTCTTTTCGTTTTTTTTTCTTTTTTCTATATTTATTTTATTTCAAAGACAAATAAGAGTGCACTCGTTCAAAGACAAATAAGGGTACACTCATCTTTTCAATCAAGAATCCGACTTTTTAACCGTCAATTCGACGAAAATTGATAATAAATTCTATTTTCACATGGTTAAATTCATCAATAACCACCCAATTTGATTTTGTTTCATCATAATCATCCAATTTCATACTTAATGTAACATTGGCCACCAAATTTAATTTTGTTTCGCCATGATCACTCAAGTTCATACTTAGTTTCAATCAAACCACTCAATAATTTTATTTAATATAATTAAATTGGGGGCCAATGTAAAACAAGCATGAAGTTGGGTGATTATGGTGAAATAAAATCAAAATTGGGTGGTCAATATGACATTAAGTATGAAATTGAGTGATCATGATAAAATAAAATCAAATTAAATGGTCAATGTGACACCGAGTATAAAGTTTGGTGATGATCGATGAATTTAACCCATTTTCACAAGAAAAGGTACAAATAGGAATGTTAATGTCAAGATTCAAAAGATAAGTTCTGATTTTTGCTGTGAATTAGTAAGATAATAACCTCTTACATCAATTAACTATTTAAAAATGAACCAAGTATACAAATAAAATAAAAAGCATCGCCAAGCAAAAATATGACGCACTGACGACCAAAAGAATGAAGTGAGAAGAAAAAAAAAAAAAAAAAGTAAAACCCCCAAATGTCAGGTCAGAGTGATTCACAGCTTTCATCCAGAGGAGATTTCTCTCAGAATCCTTCTCTTTTTTTCCATACTGGTCAGTATCTTATTTTGATTATATAGTATGTATATTTATGGATAAGGTTATTTAAAGTATATGATAATTGATGAATTGTGGTTTCTTCTTGTTAATATATGTGTTCCTTACTTTTGTATTTAATCCCTGGTTTTATAAGTTGGGTTTAATTGTATTCTTCAGTCGATGTTTTGAAGAATTTTTGGGAGATTTCAGAGATTTAATACTCTAAAAATAGGAGCTTTTTTAAAGTTCTTGGGTTTCTGGACTTCGAATTTGACCACCTGTTCTCTGAATTCCCTATTTTTAGCGTCTGGGGAGGTGCATATGTGCTTTGAAATTTTGGGGCTTGATGATTGACACCGTTTCTTATCAAACAAAATAATGGATGCTGCTAATCAATCCGTTTTTTATATATTTAATAATCAAATTATATTAATATTTTGTGAATTTTGTTCCCCTCAGTTGATTTGATTTAATCACTTTACGGAATGTGAAAGCTTTGCTTTGAATTTTGGGGCTTGATGATTGTCACTGTTTCAGATCATTCAAATTACTGGATGCCACTTATCAATCCGTTCTTTTATATGTAATCAAATTATGTTACTAATTTTGAATTTTGTTACCCAGAGTTGATTAAAAACGAAGAGATTTAATCACTTCTTGGAATGTTAAAAACTTTAATTTCAGTAAATGTGAGCAGTTTAATAGTTGTGACTTCAATTTGATGGACAAGTTTTGATGATACCAGTCAAGAGCATGCCAAAAGTTCCAGATAAATCTCTATTGTGTCTTATACTTGATGACTAATTTTTTTTTTCTTTTCTTTCTTCCTTTTTGCATAGATTATAAGAAACTTGGTAAAAAGGAGATATCTCATTTGATCTTTTTTCTTGGAATTTTAACGTGTGCTCCCACCCTTGAAGCAGAGGAGATTTTGCGCATTTGAAGTTGGGAAGAAAATCAAGTAACATTCTAACATCCTTGCCTTTTGTGATTGAACAGATTCAAGGAAATGTGTCTGGTGATTGAGTCATTTGAGTTTGTAGCTGTGTTTAAGATTCAAGTGACTGCACATGATTAGAAGCTTAAAATTAGATAGCGAATAAGAAAGGGAAGTTGAAGATTTTCTCAGTCTCTTATCACATGCTTTCTGTGTGTAGTTTTTGGTTGTTGGTGAACTTGGATGGCTTTTCCCGTACTGGGACTTCACCATAAAAGCCAAATGAACAAAATGCCTTTGTTAATGGAGCGAGCAAATACATTTAATGATAATGAGCATGTTATTGACATAACTAATCACAGTGATGCTTCCTCGTCTAGCACGTCTGATGAACAGCGATCCAACGGCTTGGAGCAGCAGAGGAGTGAAGATCAGGGTTCTACTAGTGCGAGGGTTCAGGTTTATCAACCTCCATTTTTTTCTGCTAGTGGATCAAACTCGAGGAACGCACCACTTATTCGGAGAGGAAATAGCCGCCGCCGAAGGAGTCCCTTAAATTCCGGTTTATGGATATCTTTTTTGCTAGTATTAACAGTGAGTCAATTTATTGCCGCGATTGTTGTCTTGTCTTTGTCAAAGCACGAGCATCCACATGCTCCATTGAAGGAGTGGATTGTGGGTTATGCATTGGGTTGTGTAGGAATTCTTCCTCTATTATATTGGCGTTTCCGACATCGAAACCAGGGTTCTGACCAGGATACATCTCATCGTCGTCATGATTCTTCTCAGAACGGCTATTCCCCAATTTCTTCAACTAGAATAGTTTTGGAGCGGGAAGATCGTTGGGCCACTGGTACCGCATCTAGAGGCGGCCAAAATGTAGGAATACCAAGTTCAAGGTATCTGATAATATTGAAAAAGTTTATTTTTGTTAACTCTATTCCCTTCTTATATCGTAATCTGCAAGACTTGTTTTATTTGGACCTCAGTGAGTATTGGAGATTTCCATTGTAGATAATATCTGTTTTTTGACTAACAAATGCTTGCTTCTTCGGTTGTTTTCATATACTTTGTGCTTTTAGTTCATAGAGTAAGATTTGTTAAGGATTTATTAACTTGATGGTTTACAAATTTGTTAAGCTTCGTGACAATGTACCAGCACTTTGGCATGCTAACAATTCAAGTATCTAATGATGAAAAAAAATTGCTTGATATTCTGTTCCAGTTTTTCGTCAAAAAAGTAGGCAGACCATGTAAATTCTTGTCTCTGTTTCCATTCTCTATTTCTCAACAGTTAGACCTCCATTGGGAAGAATTTATAAATGGTTTTAATTTATAAATATATAGAAATTAGTGTTGGATAAGTGGATAGCACTTTTGGGTCCATTGGAATGTGTGGTTAAAACTGAAGTTTAACCATTTATAAATGATTTATAAATTTTGCCAACAGAGGCTTAAAAATCATTTCAGGGGCTAGTCAATTCTTTTCACTGCGTTTATCTAAAACTTTTTATGCGCCAAATCATTACACTGTGGCATCACAAGGAGTGGACTTGCTGAACTTTTGGTCAGAAATGTTGCATCATTCGTCTTCATTAACAAGTTTACTGTAGAATGAGAGCTAAATACTCTAAGCGAATTCGTACAGACTCAAAGCCCTTGTGGAATACTTCAAGATGGCTTTAGATTGCTTCTTTGCCGTTTGGTTTGTAGTCGGCAATGTGTGGGTTTTCGGAGGTCACGCGTCATCTGCTGAGGCTCCTAACTTGTACAGGTAGTTTGATGCACATTCTAACACAGTGGCCTCATACCAGTATTTGTGTAGTTCTTTTATATACTTTGGTGATGTATTTATTTACTTACAGGTTATGTATAGTGTTTCTTACCTTGAGTTGTATTGGCTACGCTATGCCCTTTATTTTGTGTGCGGCAATCTGCTGCTGCCTGCCTTGTCTAATTTCAATCCTCGGCATCAGAGAGGATTTGATTCATTATCGAGGGGCCACTCAAGAATTAATTAATTCTCTGCCAACTTATAAGTTTAAGGTGAAGAACAAGAATAGCGGTGACAAGGACTGCAACCCATATGCAGAAGAAGGTGGGATAGTGGCTGCTGGAACCCAAAAAGAGCGTTTGATATCAGGAGAGGATGCGGTAAACTTCATTTTCTTTCTTATCTTGGATTCTCTGATTTTTATCTTCTTCTTCTTTTATTTATTTTATTTATTTTTGTCAATGTAAGAGGTACGAGATCATTTATTTTGATGGATGAATACCAGCATATTCTGATATAAAACATAAAAAATGTAATTTGCTTTCTATGCTTACCTCCATTCTCTATTGCATAAATTCCAAAACAGGATATCAATCAAAGCGGTTGTCACGTACAACTTCTGAAAGCTTGGGAAAGTTTCTGCAAGCTGAATGATTATTTACAATTTTATTTGCATCAAATATCTATAATTTGAATCTGCTGTAAGGATTTAGAAATTTTGTTGTCTGTTAAGGCTTTGATGTTGTGAATCTAATATTTTCTTCTCTAAAATATCAAACTGATAGATGCTAACTGTGAAATCTTGAGGTGATGGGAAGTGTTGCTTAATTATTAATTTTCTGCTAGTTCTGAACAATACTCTTCTTGTAAAAGGATATTCTAATGATTTTGTTATCGTACTTTGTAAATATTGGATATTAGATTTGGTTTGCTCTCATTTTGTGCCCTTTGAAAATGGAAATTAGATAGTCGATATTGATGTGAGTTTTGGAATATATATTTTCCAAAGCAATTTCAATTTGGTAGGATACTTGTACCCATTTTCTTTGTGATCCCAATTCATTAATGAGGTTCCAACTAATTTGTATTGTGTTCTATAGATTTGCTGCATTTGCTTGGCGAAATACTTGAACAATGACGACCTGAGGGAGTTGCCTTGCTCTCATCTCTTTCACAGGGAGTGTGTAGACAAGTGGTTGAAGATCAACGCCTCCTGTCCACTTTGCAAAACTGAGGTTGACGAAGATCATATTGAGTCCAACGATTGAAGCAACTTCTTGCAACAAAGAGAGCTTGTTATATGGACAGTCAAGTTTGTTCCCCAGTTCATCCCTGACATGGTTTTGGGAATAAGATTATCTACTCATGCGAATGAATTAACACCATCATATAGTATAAATATGAAATCTTGTGGAATTGCTCATGTAATGTTTTGACTAATAAACTATTTCACCATTGCAATGATTGATGTTTTGAGTCCAACGATTGAAGCGACTTCTTGCAACAAAGAGAGCTTGTTATATGGACAGTCAAGTTTGTTCCCCAGTTCATCCCTAACATAGTTTTGGGAAAAGATTATCTACTCATGCGAATGAATTAACACCGTCATATAGTAAAAATATGAAATCTTGTGGAATTGCTCATGTAATGTTTTGACTAATAAACTATTTCACCATTGCAAAGGATATGACTCTCCTCTATTTGGGATCATTCCTCTCTTTTACTTTTCTTGATAGAAAGAATATGAAGATCGTTTTCCGCAGCCAATAAAAGTCCATTTTGCTCCGAGCCCGCATATTCGGGCCGAGATACCTCCTTGTCGTGGTCCTCGTGGAGTGGGATCAGAGAATAACGGCAACCTGGGAAGAGACTATAGATGCTGCAAAATGGACAGCATTATGCAACTTGATGAACGTCCTGGAGAAACATCCAATTAGTAGAAGACCAATAATCTTTGTATGGTCCCATTTTCTCAAATGGTTTCCATGTCATGGCTGATGTGGGATGGAAAATCCCACTTCCATGCCAGTCTATTTTGGCATCTTGAAATTTTCGACAGTGCAGAGAATATGTTGATTACTAGGCATTTTAACAAGTGATACTGATTGAGGATAAATTCAGAGGGGGACGACTTAATCGGTCGAAACATATTCATTACATGGATTCCTGTCCATATGAGTGCAATATATTGAACATGTAAAAAGAGAGGAGTAAAATTAATGTAGTCTTGTGTAGTTGCTAAACATTTTTGTCATTTTGAATCTTCGAGTAGATAAAATGAATCGAATGATTGATAAAAAACAAAAGAAAAAGAATAAAGGAACTCTCCAATTATTTTGAGCACTCCAATTATTTTGAGCACGGTTTTGTCGGTAAAAAGAGAAGTCAAATGGATTTTGAAACTCTCATCCGTATAGTGACCGCTCTCTCATATAGAGAATGGAGTAGAATGCGTGCAAACCCACCTAACTCAACTACTCCCATTTTGCTTTTGTTAATAAGAAAATTTTAGAATACTTCGTATTTGGAAAAAGAAATCGTTAGGCAAAAACCACTAGTTTCTTTCTCCATCCAAGAGGCCAACGTCGTAACTCGAATTGTGGTCCAATTGACATAGCTAAGTGCATGCTCCGCTGTTTATATCAAATAACTTATTATTCACACATTTCATCAAAATAAAAAATTCTACATACTTATCCGCCATTCATTTCTATTTATCCATATTTATAAACAACTCCCAAACATGCTTTAAAGCATGACTTATGGGCTTATGATAAGCCTGACCACCTTCGTCTTACAATTCTATTTTAGAGATGGGGTTGAAACAACTAATATTAGAACACACTTCTAGAGATAGCCGTCGTTGCAGACGAGAAAACGTGAAAGGGGCTACTTTCACTAAAGACATCATTTTTTAAAGAAAAAGTAAAGGAAACACCTGTAATTATGTCCAAGAATAATGAATAGCGAGTTTTATTTTTATTTTTTATATATAAGAACTTACAGCCAATTTACACGTTCAATATGCCATTTATGTCATAGTAATCATTACAGCAGAATTCTTGTTCAACAAATGTTTAAATATAGTAAAATTTGTCAAGAGCATCAACAGACTTGGAAAACAACTAAATATTTATCTTCAAATTCATACTACGTAATGGTGTATAGTTTTGACATCCCAAAAACTAAACAAAAGATGTTCAAAAACGTTTCTTGATGATAAAGGGACAGAAACTGAGATTTCTCCTCGGCCAAACAACACATAATACTGCAATTTCTAAGCAGCTTGTTAATTTTGATCTGAATCTAGCAATTAACCAAATGCAATCACCCGAAAAGCACGTGTAACCAATCAAGAAAAATCCTTAATATGTCGTACAAGAGAACACTGTATTTCAAGAATAAAATTGTTAAACTCTTTATTAAGTCTTTCTTTGAGCCCCTTTTTAGTAAGAAAGTGTATTTTAGAATAGTGATTTTTTAGAGAATGTGGTTAAAAAAATATGGAAAGGTTTTCGATTTACGTGTGAAATTATTTTATGGGAGAATGTCTGATTGAAAATGGGTTTTGAAAAAATGAGTTTTTGTAACAATGGGGACCATGAATCAAAAGGGTAGGGTACCCCCAGCCCCAACCCCACAAAAAAAGCGGTGGGGGTGAAAAGGTGAAACAGCCCTCCAAATTTGAAACTCCCATTTGGATATTGAATGGATACAGATGTAAAATGCATATGGTTCCCCCCCTAGAGTAGAACGCTGGCTGCATTAGGTGCAAACTGACCTAACTCTAGCAACTTCACTTTACTTCTGCTACGAGAAAGTTTTAGCATATTCTTTTATTCATATTTAGAACAAGAAAATGACTGGTTTCATACAATTTGGCACCCAAATTTAGCCAATTTACACATTCAAATCAGACTATACTAATCAAAGAAAATATTCCCTTGATGTAGAAAATATTGTCATAAGAATCAGCAGATACCGTAACATATGAATGACGGTCTGACTTCTTAATGTTTACATATATTTCTTGTCAAATTCAAAAACTATGCAATGATGTATAGATTTAACATTCCATAAACCGGACCAAAGAAATCTACTAAATTGCAAAGAAGGTCAAAAAGCATATAAAAGAGCCTAGGATGTTTCATGGAAACAACAAAAATGTCAAGGTCTAAATATTTTACCAACCCAAGGTGGTCTTCAAGTTCTTTTCATTATATATATCACAACGGTCATTTAATTCATGCACACCAACTTATTTTCTTTGCATACCTTGTTTCTTCTTCCGTTGATACAATGAGTTTCCTTCAATCTTTCTCGATCCTTTTAGTGACTTTTCTTTTCATGCATACGCTGGGAAATGCTGATACATGCCAAGATTGTTTTGTTCATTCTCGGGCAGCTTATTACCCGAATTCTGATGATAAAGGAACAGAAAGTGAGATTTCGTTAATATATGAATGACATAATTCGCATACTATTTCATCTCTTTTTTCTTGTAGTAATACATAAATATTATATTTTCAACATATTATATACAAATAAATATGGGCATGTCAGCGATGTAATTTGATCAATATATGCAACTTAAGTCTAATTTATCTCACAATAATGCAGCGGGGCAATGTGGTTACGGTTCATTTGGGGCTACAATTAACGGTGGAGATGTATCAGCTGCATCAAATCTCCATCAAGCTGGTGTAGGATGTGGCTCTTGCTACCAGGTAGTTATCGTTCCGGGAACTGAAATATTGTGATACAAGATGGATGTTCGTTAACCAACCATGCAGAACGTCCATTTTTTCTCATCATATAACAGAGTTGTGATTCTATTGTGAACTGTATTGTGCTATTTCAGGTGAGGTGCACCAACAGTAACTATTGCTCAGACAAAGGAGTAACTGTGGTTATAACTGACAGTGGTTCCAGTCACAATACAGACTTCATTTTGAGCAGGCGAGCCTTTGGTCGGATGGCTCAGAATACGGATGCAGCCACATCTCTTTTAGCACTTGGCATAGTCGATGTTGAATATAGACGGTAAAATTATTATGCTTAAATGAAGATGGATAAATTCTATAAGATACTACATCTAATCCCTAAAAGATAGTTTTCTAGGGATCATATCTATTATGAAATATTTTCCTATATTTACATGCATCTCATTCTCATACGTGGAAGAAGTATATTTTAAAATTTTAATTACCCATTTTTTCCCCTCAATACACACTTTGTCGCTCATAGATCTCTCTCCTGTTCCCCCCACCCACATTGCTCCAAAAAAAAGGGTTCCTTGCAGTTACCCAAACAGAAATATTACATTCAAGATTGACGAAAATAGCAACAACCCTCATTACCTGGCTTTTGTAATTTGGTATCAACAAGGCAGGAAAGATATAACTGCAGTGCAACTATGTGAGGTATCTATCAATCTTTTAAAGTGTGAGCAATATTTCTTTGTAACATCAGAACTTATTTTCTAGTTAGGTTCAAGCACTAACATAAAATTACAATGTATAGACACAAAACTTTGAATGCAAGCTACTCGATAGGACGTATGGAGCAGTATGGACAGCAACCCCACCACCTAGTGGATCTCTATTGATAAGGATGTTATTTAGTGACAACAATGGAGACGAGACATGGGTAGTTCCAGTCAATAACATACCTCAAAACTGGAAACGCGGAGACACATATGACTCGGGAGTGCAAGTGAATGCCTAAGACAACAAATCCTAGTGTTATCTGATTATTTTGTATAACTTAAATAGGCCTCTAGCATATTCATGTTATGAATTTTCCTTTCCATAGAATTCCGCAGCTTGTTAACTATAAATGTAATCATTACATTAATAACTAGTAAAGTATATGGACACAGCAGTAAGAATAAATTTTTTATTATTGATAATGTTGGACGACGTGGAACCCAATTTGTTCACTTATCGCTTGATTGTGGGACCTACTTTTCCTATATAAAGGAACATGAGGGGGGAGGGGGCATTTTTCAGTTGGGCAAGACATAGAAGTGCAGGGAAAACTTGTAATCTCCTTCAATATAGTGAGAAAAAAAAAATCTGTAGTGGCAAGTGGACATAACTCTCAAATTGAGGTTGAGCCACTATGAATTTGAGGGCATTTCTGTTTTTCAGTTGATTCAATATTGCTTCAGGGATTCAGATTTGGGCATAAACTAACAAATAATATTAGGGATTCTAGACAAAGGGGGCAATGAATCTTCCATCTAATATTTGCACAACCTGATAGGACACAGGAAAATTTCATAAACCACAAGGAAGTAATTATCTTGGTGTGACTTTTTAACTCTTCAATTATAAATAGAGATATATCTTGAACTGTTGTAACTGGAAATTTTTGCCTAATTCATTTATATATATATATGAACGTATCTCCAATTCTTAGACTGATATGACAAGAAAATTGGGGAGACCCCCATATTCTTCGCACGTGCAAGCACACATAGAGAGCGAGAGAGAGAGAGAGATCTAAGTTTAACGAAGATACTTAGGTGATAACAAACACAGACAAAGCTTAACTTTTCCTCGTACAAGATTGAGTTTAACAGCAAACATGAAATAATTTAAACATGAGTTTATAGAGGTTTAAGAATAATAATTTGGGTTGGACATAGTTACTTCCAAAATGGGACCACAACACAAGATGATATATTGAGGATAAGTGCTAGATCATTCCTTCCAGTCATAAAATTCTAGGGAAATAATAACATATAAGATTGGAAATTCCGCTGCAAAATATAGATTTTTCAACATGCTAAACAAACGAATTCAAGAAAAGAAAAGTTACCCAGTGAAAGTACGAAGGATAATATCTTAACTCCTTCTGAACCTGAAGGAAAGTCAGCACAAGCAAAAGCATGTCCAGAGGTTCTTCAATGACATTACTTTAACTCTTCGCGAGTTCTATCCCAAGAGGTCCTACAAAACAGGCTACATCATTTAACATAAACCAATGTTTAACTTGAAATGAGTTGATGCTGCAGACAAAAATATATATTCTGCTCTCCTTGGAGTCAACTCAAATCAGATGGTATAAAGTTCATTAACTTCAAACTATGGAAGAAAAACTTTGCAAGACAAGCAAAGAGAAGTTAGCCAGTCAAGCTTAATGCACTGAACAATCAAGTTTGAACAGTTTTTTCCTCTTCTTGAAACCCACTTTCTACAAAAAAAAGTGAGACAGAGAGATAGAGAGGAGGAACCCAGAACTAAAACAAATAACGTTTGATACAATGAAGGAAGCTATAACAAAACATCATGAAGAATATTAAATGGAACTTCAAGCATCTTAAAAATTGCAAGGGCATAATACCTCCAAGGAGATTTCCCATATTTTGGAAATTATCAGTATTAGCTGCCCAAGGGCTGAGTACTAACTTAGGACACAGTAGAACATCCATAAAATGACACCATATAGTTTTCTTAAAATAGTTCAGATCCCCTCATACCATTACTGTTTAAACTGGAAATTTAAATACGCTTGCATTATATGATTCATTAAACTAAATATTGTAAAACAATCCGATGTCAACAAAACAAGATAAAAGTAGATAAAGCTAAGGGTCATCAAAGACTCCGAAAGGGAATTCCAATATAATTTAAGTGACACAGTAAAAATAGTAAAGAGTCAACTACATTAAGCCCTGTTTGAGACCCATTTTTAGGTTAAAATGTGTTTTGGAATAGTGATTTTTTTTTGAGAATGTGTAATTAAAAAGTAAGGAAAAGTTTTGGGTTTACGTATAAAATTAATTTATGAAACAATGTGTGGTTAAAAATGAGTTTTGGAAAAATGATTTTTTGAGAAAATGGAGCCCAAGTAGAGGCAAAATTTGAGGTACTATTAACCATTTAGATTCACGTATTCGTTTTAAAGAACAAAGTAGTTTAAATTAGTTGTGTGCCGCTCAAAGGTTGTTAAATAGAATCGATTTTGGACTAAGAATATTGAATAAATTATCCGTGCTCAAACAAGAATTAAGTGAATGTTTGGCTTCATTAAAGTTAAATAAATAGATATTCAAGCACACTTTCTTCATCACTCCAAACTCAATATATACACATTTTTTTATTAAGAAATCAATTGTACAAGAAAAGAATCCTCACTACTTGCGGCTTGAAATCTCATAGCGAAAAAAATTGTATGAGAAAAGAAATATTAATTATAAAAGTCATCAAATTTTTTTATAGTTAGGTAAGCAATATCCCAAGCCCCGAATTTTAGTAGGATTCTAAAATTACTTTCAAGAGAAGAAGTTAGGAGAAATTGGTTAACAATCCGTAAAAGAAGAGAATAATGAAAATATACAAGAACAAGACACTATCTTATTTTTATACTGACCATCAACAGATATTGGATGTCCCAAGGAATTTAGAATTAGTTCCCAATGATAAAATCTGCATTTACTTTGTTCACCAGTGCGACGTTTCATACGTTTCATATTGACGAGACTATTTAGAAGAATCACTTCAGCGAATAGAAAAACTTCGAGTAAATAAAAAATTTAGCCTTTGTTTTGTTTGGCTAAAAATATTATTTCTATTAGATTTTGATAAAAGTTCATGAAATATGTGATTGAAAAGATAAAACTTGGTGGTCCCATAAAATGTGTAGATAAAAATGAGTTTAAAAAAAATGAATTTTAAAAATAAGGGTCAAACAGGGGCTTAGTCCTCAACTTTTGGACAAGAGTAGCTATTCTAGTGTCCCCAACCTTCGATAAATTAGAATAATAAGGGCCTCTTCACGATTTCGTCCAAATGAGACAGCAAGTCAAGTCAACTAACACGTAGTCATGCAAATGTCTTATAATGAGGCCACAAATGGTCCAAGCATTAAATGCGTAACAATTAAAAAATGATTAATAAATAGAGAAAAAAATGAAAAAGAAGAAAGAGTAAAAAGGTTGTCTTCCTCACATTTTCAGGCTAGGTGAATATAGACGTGACTGCCAAGATCCACCACCACCAATTCAGCATTAGTGCCAATGGGTTTTCCCCCAGGTTTCGCATGGCTGCGGCTGCAAAACCAGGGGAAAACCCCTAGTTGCGTAAAACACCAAGTGACTTCCCGAGGTTACGCGGTATGGGAAGTGGTGTTTTGAGGAAAAAATGTTTTTTCTATTCTTTTCCTTTTTTGATCTTTTTTTATTTATGTATTTTTGTATTGTTTTTGCCCTTTTCTTTTGTTGTTTAATAAAATATAAATATTTAGTCGTTGGACCATTTTCACTTCATTAAAAGTCAAGTGTAGGTCAGCCGACTTGACTTAACACCTGATTTAGACGACACTGTGAAGAGATTCTTAATCTGCTAATTTCTCAAAGACGGGGGACAAAAAACTAGAAATTCACAACTTTTGCTGAAGGTTGGGCACCAAATTCGCAATTTTACCCAAAAACTTATGAAGGCTTTTCTAAGTTTAATCAAGTCTTCAAAATCAAGTAGCAATAATCTGGGAATGTTCAAATGCTCGTGAAGCACAATTATGGTGATACAAACTATGCATTTTATTAAGAAATTTAGTACCTGTTGCAGAGTGCAATGAACTCAGTTTCCAGACAAATCATAATCTCAGTGAGAGCTCCTGGAAGTTTCACAACAAAGCAATTGTAATAATGTCCACTTTCTTCATCAGTATCCCTGAATCTCTTCTGTGATTTCATTCTCACATTACCAATTACCACACATGGCGGTCTCTAAAACTTTTGTTGCTCTAGGGAATCCTTTCATCCAACCTTTTCTCATAGCTCGTCCCATTATCTCCAAAGAATATGCATTTGGTTCACAGCAATCCATTGCCATCAGTTTCAATAATGAGATGATTTCCCAAAAATTTCCTCTCCTAAACATGGCATCCAATATGGTATTGTAAATCACAATGTTAGGAGTAATTCCATTGGCAAATAATTGGTCTCGAAGCTGAAGAGCAAGTAATATCTTGCCTTCTTTACAAAAGCTATAAATGATACAACCATAGGTGTCAACATCTGGCTTCAATTTCTGGCTATACATATCCTTTAAGAGTTTAATCATCAGCAAATCGTTGCCTTCTCGTATGGAAGCACGCATTAAAATATTATATGTAGTTGTATTAGGTGAAATCCCAATGCTTTTGAAATAGCTGAATATTTTTCCTGCAATACCAAGCAATCGATTTTTGCAGAGGCCACTCATGAGAGCGTTTAAGGTCATAGTATTAGGTTGAGGGCCCTTGCTTGTCATGGAATCCAAAAGCTTAAAGCATTCTGGGATTTCCCCAATTTTACAGAAATACTGAACAAGAGATGTTGAGCTCATTACATCAAGCTTAATTCCTTCATACTCCATCCGGTACAAAATCCTCCTTATCATTGAAGAATTTCCCTCTTTACATGCCGTAGACAAAATTGTATTGATGGAAATCAAATCTGGCCCGCCTGTGGCCCAATCGAAGCAGTCAAAGAACTGTAGAACTTCATCAATATGTATTTCCTTACATTATCCTTTCAGAATTGTGTTGTATGTTATATTGGTAGGTTTAATACCCTTCTCCCTCATACTCCGCATCATAGACAAAGCTTATCTAGATTTACCATCACAGCACAGAGAATGCCAGTATATATTATAAACTACAGCATCTACAGAGCGTCCCTTTGATTACGAAGCAATAGCTTATTTGCAATTTCTGTTTTTCCCCTTTTCAACATGCCTCCAGCCAAAGCCGAATGGGTATACATATCAGGTGACAAACCCCTTCTATCAATAACTTGAAACAGATCATCAATTTCAGTTGTCCTACCTTGATGGCAAAGTTCACGGAGGATTATATTGTATGTAACCAAGTCGGGATCACATCCTTTCTCATCCATCTTTTCCAAAAGGCCTAGTGCCTCATCAACATTTCCGTCATCACAGAGAAACTTAACAATTATAGTATAAGTTATCACACTAGGTTTACAACCTTCATTTTCCATTTCTTGGAGACAATGAAAAGCTTTGTCCCACAACCTGTCCTTACTGAAACCATAAATAAGAGCAGTATACGAGTAAACATTACATACAAATCCCTTCTTTTTTAACCAACCAAGAAATGCTACTGCAATGTTAATGTCCTTACACTTACACAATGCCCACAATATGGGACTATATAAATGTGCACTGCAAAAGCGTCCCTTCCCTAAAAGTGCCAATAACACAACATATGCCTGTTCAATCATTCCGACTTTACAAAGACCATGAATCAAGGCATTCATATCACGCTTTCTAGGAATATAATCCAGACCCAACATAATTTCAAGTACTGTAAGAGAATCCATTACACTTCCTAGATTCAAAAATTTCTGAAAGAATTTTGATAAAACAGTATATGAAGGCAAAAACCCACTCTCCATCATTACTTGTGCAATCAAAATTCCTTCTTTCAATCTCCCAACTAACATTAGCCCATTCAAAAGCGTATTAAAAGTCAAGGCATTTGGTTTAGGTCCAAATCTTTTCATCGCAATGTAAACCTCAAACAATTCATCAAACTTAACATACCCTGACTTGAAATAACAATAAATCATTGAATTGTAGTCGTACACAGTCGGCTTTCCTGGCACATTTTTCATTAAATTTAAAGACGCGATAGCTTTCACAATGCTGCCCGAGGCTGCATGCATCTGCATTCTCTGTTGCAGCTCATTGTAACTCCTCTCCGGGTCCGCGCTGTCATCAGAAGAAGAGTCCTCCACTTGAGCAGCACAAGAAGTGGAAACGCATGTAAACTGGTACAAAAGGCACATTCTTTTCCTAATGGGGATTTTCGTAGAGAAGAACACTGTGCAAAAACTCATCCTTGAGAAACTCAAGAATTGAGCTTTGACCCAATAAACTTATTAAATAAATTGATTCAAAGGAATAGAAGTGCATGACATTAGTTAAAGACACCGATTGAACTGGAAAAAAAATACTAAATAAATAAATTGAAATAGGTTGTTTAATTTTTCATCGGGAGGTTCGAAAATTGAAAGGAAAATAAAAATTTCGAGTATAAGAAGATTTTGAAAAGTTGTCAGACAGAGTAAATTACGGGGAAATTTGATAGGTATAAGTGGATATAAACTGGTCTGTTCTGTTCTTTTCCCACCCCGTGAGCTAAGAAGAAAGAATGATAAACCCTAGACAGAAAAACCCTTTGCAGCTGGCTAAGAGTGGTAAGTCTCTGTGCGACAACATTTTAAGTCCTTAAGGTTTGGGTATATACGACTTTGCTCCTCTGTATTTCTTGAAATTGTCAAAACTAATTTAACCGAGGTAAATTTGTGTTTGAGCTTCTTTTTTTAAAATAATAATAATAAAATTAAAATTAAATGTAGCATATTACACCTAAATTTGTTTTATTGTAGTGCTATGTTGTTGGGAGAAACAATATTGTTGTTTCTTCAAAGTGAATTCTTGTTTTGTATTGAATAGGGGCATGTCTAAAAGTTGGAAAAATAATTTAACAATCTTGTATGAAAGTATTGTTCACCGCAAAAATCCCTAAAGCTTGTTGCAAAAAATCCAATGACACCCCTTTATGTGCCTCTATGTTACTTGCACATTCGGACAAAAACCATTACGTACCAAGCCCCTTGATCGACGACTATTGGTACACTGCTTGTCAAGTTAATTGTTGGTATAAGTTTAAGAGGATTGTGGGAAAGATAAATAAGCAGATATTCAGTTAAAAGTTTAGAGAATGTGTGGCTTTACCTTTACACGGGAATGAATCCGTGTGGAACTAGGTTACGTGCATGCAGCCCTAATTCCACGTGTCACCTTGCTATTGGTTTGCATGACTCCTCGAGTTATGGTTTGTTTTCTTCCATGAGTTTATTTCCTTGTGCAATTGATTTCATAAGAATTTTCTTGATCCCAAAAGATCCGCGTGCTGTTTTTGAGAGATTCATAAGGTAGTTCCCTTGTACAATATTTCCTGAATTATGCCCAAGCCCAAATTCGAACGCCATGGTCACCTTTGCTTGTTGGTACATGAGTACTTTGTACTTACCATTCATCAGTCATGAGTTCATTTGATGGCAATGTCTTCATCGAAAGCAATGTTGTGCGAAGACCAAAGAGATTAAATAGTACCGAAGGTGAGCTTGTGGATCATATGCCTTCACGAAACGCGTCGAAGAACACGTAGAATAGCCACGTGTTTCATTGTTGGAAGCCTACTTGGCCTTTGTTATTGGATTTTTACTTACATGGAGGCTTCGAAAATTCGCGGTGCAGCAAGTACAAAAAGTAAGTACCTAACTTCAAATATCCTTATCTTAAAATAATACGTAACCTTTTTTGAATGTCTCTATTCTCTAGTAATATAGACACTAATCATGGCCATGTACTCTGAGAGTAGGCACCAACATTAATTTATGCAATGTCACACCTAGAATATCAAATTGTACGAGTGAATATTGAATAAGTAAGATTTCACATGAACATGCGCATGGTTTTTCTATCCTTTCCCTCATTATGATTTCATTATCAGAATTCGCATTTTTCTAAACATCTTTACTTTATATCATATTTACATCTTTATTCGTCTTTTTTTTTACCCTGAATCTCACTAGTTTATGATCTTGAATATCAATATGATTAATAATAAGCGCACCAGTGTTTTTGGGTTCATCATAGTATCAACCACAACTAAAGATACCACAATGTTTCTGTCATCACCTCCATAGGTACGGCACTGACGAATAAATCACAAATTAATCTTGACACGAGTATATAGTGAAAGCTGTGCCAATTTGCTTTAACATGGTCCCTGTGGGACCTATCAACACCTCCCATATTTTAAGGCTTGTCAACCCAATACCCTATCATTGGTTGCCTACCAAGACCATCGATAGTCTCAATCAGAGTTAATTATTCCAATGGTCGAATAAACTTATGTATATGTTTTCGATTGTTCACTGAAGTTTAAGATATCGAGTTTTGGCTACTGAACTTTGAAAAACATTAAACGTTACTCATTAGCTAACTTCTGTTTCAAATATCTAATGAAATTGGTGATATAGTTGACGGAATGCACATATGGTGTCCCGTCACATTGTTAAATTTTGAAGTGGTTGAATTTTGGCTACAAAATTTTGGAAAACGTTTTCAATTGCTCACTAAACTTTAAAAAATGTTTTCTAATACTCATTGAACTTCGAGATGGTTGAATTTTGGCTATTGAACTTTAAAATAGTTGAATTATGGTCTAAACTTTGAGGTGGTTGAGTTTTTGCAACAAAACTATGAAAAACGTCTTATATGACTCACAATAAATTTTGATTTAATTAAAATTTGTTGTTCAAATTTGGATATAATTTTATTTAACTAATAAATTCATTGTGTGTTTCGTCGTAAAATTCAAATATTATGATAAGATAAGTAAAATTTCTAAAAAACAAATTTAAATTTAAATTAATTAGTATGTCATTGAGTAATCATTTCTAATGGTATAGATAATGTTTTCAAAGCTGTGCAAAGATAGTGACTACTAATTACAATGAAACACACAATATATTTATTTTTTAAATTAAATTAAATTCAAATTTCAACGAGTTTTAACCCATGTTCGATGGCCTTTTTTTTTTAAGGAGTTTTAAATAGTGATTTTTCAAAGAATGTATGGTTAAAAAGTTGAATTTTTTTTTTTTTTTTAGTTTACGTGTAAAATACTTTTTTGTATAAATGTGCACTTAAAAATGAGTATGAAATTAAAGAGTTTTGTTTTAAAGAGACATAAATAGGGACTTAATTAAATCCAAATTTATAGTGAGAAATAGAAGACTTTTCTCAAATTTTAGTGACAAAAATTAAACTATCTCAAAGTTCAGTAAATAATAGAAGATATTTTTCAAAATTTAGTGGCCAAAATATGATCATCTCAATATGATAGAGCGCCACATGTTCATTTCGTCAGTCACGTCGCTAATTCTATTAGAGGTTTGAAATAGAAATTATGCTAGTGAGTAACGTATAATGTTTTTTAAAGTTCAATAGCCAAAACTCATATTTTAAATTTCAGTAAGTAATCTTTGACATAGACGTATGTTCATTGATCATTGGATCAGGCATATTTATCCACTCATTCAATAGTACGGTACACAGTGATTCCATTATATTCGTTTACTTCGTCAAAATTCATACTATGGTACAAGATATTCCAGTTTGGTAAGATTAATATGAAGAAAGTCAACAATCATTTGCTTACGATCTCAATCCCCCCACTATTAATAAGCCATAGGTACGAGATATTCCACAAACGATAAAATTAGATTTGCTTGTGTGCGTGACAAATATGTGCCCCAAATTACCATAGACGTGATGCCATTTTCTTCTTACTTGTCTATCCAAATTATCAACCATGCTAAGACCTTCCCACTCCCTCTGAGGATTCTCGACTCTAGTTGAACAAGAGGTGTTCAGCTGCCCTATATCAACTATCAACATGAGCGAATCCAGTCTTATAGTTCAGTTAGGATGGAGATCGTTGACCGGTGACCGATAACCGTTGACAATTAATGATCGTAATAGCCGAAAAAATAATGTACACATGGTTTAATTTAGTCCAACATCATTTCCAACTAATTTTTTTCACTTATCCCTAATTTCCGAAATTTTCAAATCACAATTCACAATTCAAAATCGTAACTCATATTCTTAGACAATAATAAAACACAAATTCTCATTTCTCATCATTCAAAAATCACAAATTCACCGGAAAAAAAAGAGAGAGTGAAACTTGAAAGTTAAAACCGAACGGAAACGGTTCATTCACCAATCACCTCCGACAATTATGCAAGTTCAAGTTTCATTTTCTCTATTCATCTCAAGATTAGCTTATAAATTGTGATATATAGAATATGGATTATGATATCCATTGTAGTATCAATAATTATGAAATCCCAAAATTTGGTTATGGGCGACAAAACTAAAGGACAAAGGCCAAAGGCGCTCATCGTTCACCACCGTCCACCAGTCTCATCGATCGACGGCATCAAAGAGCAGGCGCCCGCACCTCCGCATCGTTCACTTTTCTTCTGGTCGTCTCCCTCCCGTTTTCAATTTTGGAATCGTATTAGGTTTTGGAGGCTAATGATTAATGAACCCGAAAATCCATTTATCCGCTGGATCAATAGGCAATAACCATGGATTGGGCCCATTCATTGAAAAGGCCCAAACAATAAGAAAGGAAAAAAAAAAAAAAATTCAGCCCGATGGCCACCCATTCTTCGCAGGCACAGCCGTGCCTTCTTCATTTCTTTCGACGATCGGCGGACGATGACCTGAAGCTCTCGACAGATCCAGCACGGGCGGTCGCGAGGGCTGGCCAGGTACTGGATCCACCCTGGCTATCAGCAATAACGGGCCTCTCCTACCACCACCTTTCCTAGCCACTCCCACCTTTGCTTCCCAACCCTCAATCACCTCAGACTAGGAGGACCACAACATGCTGGTTAGAGGAACCGAGGTGGGGATTCAGAGAGAAGCTGCTTGTTGGGGAGAAGGGCAGAGATGAGGAGATTCGAGAATGTTTTTTAAAATAATAAGGTGGTGATAGGGAGACGAGAAAGAAGTGCGTAAAATTAACGTAAAACAAGCATTTTATTGAAGGACAATTTTTGGAAGAAAGTGACAAAATTGCTATAAGCAAAATGAAAAAGAACATTACATCCATGCAGGCGAAACCCAACGTATTAACAATTTGCGATCATTCTCATGTCAAAAACTCTCACTTTGCAAGGAAAGAATAGAGAGCTCTTGACCTATCAAACATAAACAAGCCCCAAACTAAAGTAGTACGCGTAGATACACGCTATGCAACAAAAACAAACCAACTGTATGGATCCCGACCCCGACAAAAAACAGAATTCACTATACAGACTTTTTATCAACAGAGTTGAAAAGCCTACAATATAATTGCGGGTACAGAATTTTAGAAGATTAGTTTGCAGAAGCTGAAATGGATGAACCAAGTGTTGATGCCCTGACTTTACCTGTCACATTCTTCAGATTCTGAGACGCTACCTCACTAGAGAATCCAGATTCTGGCACGTCTCCAATGTCCAAAGTGTCGGGAAGCTTTTCAGAAAACTCTGGATAGATCTGTAAGGAAGAAGCACATTATTTATATCAGATATTAAAGTTGAGACATATAAACTAATCAAATGCAGTATTGATATCCAGTAGATGTAAACTCATTCTTTCTCAACAATCAATTGTTTGTCTTTGGACAGGCAACACTTCAGTGATTCTGATTGGTTGATGTCTTGAAAAGTTTGTGGGCCACTAATCCGTTAAAATACTTGGCAATTCCCTCACTGGCAAGTTTGATCGTTTGGGCCAAAATAGCCGGCTAGGGGATGGCGAGTCGCAAAATGCTGCTCGAGCCATAAATACAGTCTATGTATAATTTCAATCAGCTTAAAATATTATTTAGAGGCTTGATTTAAGCTAAGTAGCTCAGCCTGGTATAATATTAGAAGCTAATAATAACTGTAACTTATACTATGGTATAACAGCAACTTCCCAACCCATCAATGATCCTGATGGGGACTATGGAAACAAGCATTTGCAGCAGAATGTTAAAACGGTAATGCAAGAGCATACAGACCCAAAAAAAAAAAAAACCTAAAAAATTGTGGTTGTAATTTATTCACGAGGCAATATAACTTTTTGTATAACCTTGGAACAGAATGCAAGTGAAGTGTTTACTGGTTTAGAAGAAACTGTCCACAGAGACACGTTTTCTGATTCACCAGTCGTTACAAACATTCCTTCTATCATTGTTTTCCATTCTACTTCTGTACTCGTAATAGACTAACACCTTGAAAACTCAAATATAATTCCAAAGTAGGTTGTGCTGCCAAACTGGAATGACTTCCCGAGAATAATCAGAATGAACCAAATTCAGAAAGAGTGACCAATGTATAAAACATAAGAGGGCGCAAACGCAAATTTAGGCAGCATGAAAAATGATGAAAGTTGTTAAGACCCTGGGGCTAGAAGGCAAGCTCCCTAATGAGGTTTTTAAATTCCTGAATAAATCGGAGTTCTTGGTAAACATTACGTAAGAAAATCATACAACAAGAAGATGCAAGAAAAATAAGGGAGAAATCATGGAATGTGTTACTATTTTGGCATTAAGTTAACAGTTCATAAAATGAAGTATGAGAAAGAGCGAAAATATTGAAAAGATTGGTCAACCAAATTAGCACAATAGTTGGAAATAACAAAGATGAAAGCTAGTTAAAGCATCGAATGAGAATACTTTATATTGGAAAGCAAATAGAGAAGTTCATATGGTCAGAATTCAATAAAGCAGAAGATAACCTCAAGTTGATTCAGCATGTCAACTGTTGAGTCCAGGTCACCTTTGTTGGCCAAATAGACATCCAAAAGAGACTCCTCTGATATACCAGGAAATGTCATCTGAAGATATGCCAAATCCATGTCAGATTCTTCACTGAAGCATGATTTTCCAGACATCTCATGTGGATTATATGATGATGAGGCATAGAATTCACCACCACAATGATACTTAGGGTTAGAAATCTGAGCAACTTGAACAGCATCAGCAGTGTTGACATAGCTTTGAGAGAGGTTTTGGTGCTGTCCTTGTGTGCACATAAGATTTGGTTGATGTCCAAACCAGACGGAGTGATTTCCACTATCTAATTGATTTGCCAAAAGTCTAAAATCTTTGATGCCATCAGTTCCTCCTCTTTTTGAGAGTGGTACATATGATGTTGCATAGGGATTTAAAGAAGATGATCCACCCTTCATTGCTGCAGACTAGAAAAGTATAAAGACAGGAGCAATGGAGCATTATGGGAAAATAACTAAAAATAATGTTTTCAATTTATGAAAATCTGCCAAAGCTAATACCAAACTAAACAACTGTGGCATCCCAAAACTTGAGAGTGACGGGTTTAAAAGCATTTGAATTCCCCAAATGAAGAGGTAATAGATAAATTAAATGATGACTATCACAAGTAGAATAGTAGATAACTAATTCAAAATCTTCAAATATATCCAAAGATTTCAAAACCAAACTAAAGCACTTAACAATGATGTTTTGCCTCAGAAACAGAAGCAAGTTCCTGATTAAGTACAACTGGAGCAAATTTGTTAAAGTTGGCAAGAATTGCACTTGATGACATTGTTTTATTCATTATTTTAATTTTTTTTCTTCCCAAATTTTGGTTTTTTAACTTGCTTATGTTTTTGTCATATAAGGTCCCAAGTTCAAATAAAAGGAGGCTGTTGCCTGTTGCGGAAAGTTGACAGGCAAAATAAAACTGTTGCATCTATGACATGCATCAGTTCTACAATGGGCAGCAATATGGCTTCTTCTTCAAAAACCACTGTGTACTTGTGTTGTGTTCCCTTGTTCTCGAAACCTTTAGCAAAATGAAGCATATTATTTTCTCCGTTTTTTTTCTCTCTCCTCCTCTTTGACCATTGACTCTCTTTTGGAATATGAATTCACTACTACTTGTGGCATCTTAAGTCATACTATATGCCTGGTCTTTCTCTCTCAAACGGTGAAAAGCTAGAATTACGGTTTCAAAAAACAACCACACTTAAAACTTAGAATTGATTATCAAGCCACTATGTTTTACAAATAATTGCATCCGAACTTCAACAGACGACAAAGGTCCAATGCCATCTGACCTCCCAAGAACAGAACAAAATTTACACGATATCCACTGCTCAGAAAGCAGTCAACAAGCCAAAAGAAAATGATACACTGCTTTCATATTTCTCATACAAGGAATTCTTACACTTTCGCTTCATGAGTGAACGCAAAACTATATATTTCAGCAAACAATAGAGGATTCAAAATAGACAGATGCATAGACACAAGTGCAAATACACACAATCATAACGGAAAATAAACATACAGACAAACACACGTACACGACCTATATAAATTATGAATCGACGAAAATCTAAAAAAATTAATGCCACAGAGTTCCTGATCAACTCAGAGAAGTCTGAAATCAGAATTACAAAAGCATGATCCTTGGAAAAACTAAATAATAATAATAAAAAAATCATTTCAAACACAGACGAAGTAGTGCTAAATAATTTTTTTATTTCTCAATAAAGTACCTAAATTCAGTAAATGATGACACAGACATATACATATACATAATCACATCTACAGAATATTGGAAATCTCACGCGTTCAATGGATCAAGACTTGAATTTCAGATTGATAAGGAAACCGTAGATTTCGTGATCGTCTAAATTGAAGAGATTTTTCGCGTTTTTTCCCCTATTTGAAAGAGAGAAAATTAGAAAGAAATCAATCAAAAATGGAGATAGTTATTTTGCTTTGTCGTTTTGTGGAGCGTGACGTCAGTTTGGTGAGTGGGTCCCAAACGGTATTAAAAAGAATAAATACGACCAAAATATTTAAATTAATAAATTAGGATACAGGTTAAACAACCATTGTTTAAAAACTGTTTTTTTTTTTTTTTAATATACTTATTTTTAATCACATAATAAAATATTTTGTACATCAATTCAAAAAAAAATTCTATTTTTTAACCATATTCTTCTAAAAATTACTATTCAAAATATTATTTTAACCAAATAATGGCCATAAAGGGGGGGTTAATTTTCGCCTTCCCCGTATTACAAGTAAACGAAGTCTAAACGAACTTGTCCGGTAGATTATTCATTTCTGACTTCTTTTGGTTTGTTCATTCGATTTAGCTCATGTTTGAGTTCCACTGAAATCAATTTTTTGGGAAAAATATAGTTTGAAGTAGTTATATTTTGAAGAATGTGTGATTAAAAAAAAATTAATTTATGTATGATATTATTTTATTGAAAAATTCATGATTGAAAAGGAGAAAAAATGCATTTTAAATAAAATGGAGCCTAATCAAGGACTTAATTTCAAGAGAAAATAAATGAACATAAATAAATTGATTATTTAACACTAACGTAACATTTACTCACAAAAATAAATAACTTTTATACTTACAATTAGAATGAAAGTTATTGAGGAACTACACGAGCAGGTATCACATGGACCCATCATAAATCATTTTTTTACAGAAGTTCAAATAAAAAAATCTTGTTTAGTTTTGATTCTTCGATAATTATTTCTCCTCATTTTTAATTCCACGTGGGCATGGCAAATCGGCTCGAAAGCCCGAGCCGAGGCTCCCAGGCTCGTGGCCAGCTCAAACCGAGCCTTTTTTTGGGGAAACGGACCGGCTCGACCCAACCCGTATGGCCCGTAAAAATAAAAAAAAATTAGACAATAGTGCTACCTATATAAAAATAAAATATAAAATATAAAAAAAAGCGAAAAATCCGAGCTTGGCCCGACTGTCGAAAAGTCAAAAAGACTAGACCCATTTTTGCTCGAGCCCAAATTTTTGCCCTGCGAGCCGACTCGGCCCGGCTCACTGCCAAGCCTATGGCAGTGGGGCGAGGCACCCCCCCACTCCACCCCACCCCTCAGAGGCAATCTCCCGCCCGCCTCGTCTTGGACGAGGCAGGATAAGGGCGAAGAGACGATTTGCCCTGTTTAATTTTTTATAAATCTTGTTTAGTTTTGATTCTTTGATAATTATTTCTCTTCTCACTTTTAATTCCACGTAGGCATGGCAAACTAGCTCGAAAGCCCGAGCCGAGCCGAGAAGGCTCGCGGCCCGCACAAACCGAGCCTCTTTTTTGGGGAAAACGGGCCAACCCGACCAGACCCGTAAAAATAAAAAAAAAATTAAGCAGCAGTATTACCTATATAAAAATAAAATATAAAAAAAAGCGAAAAATCCGGACTTGGCCCGACTGTCGAAAAGCCAAAAAGTCAAAAAGGCTCGGCCCATTTTTGCTCGAGCCGAAATTTTTGTCCCGCGAGCCGACTCGGCCCGGCTCGCTGCCAAGCCTATGGCAGTGGGGCGAGGCACCCCCACCCCACCCCTCGGAGGCAATCCCTCGCCCGCCTCGTCTTGGACGAGGCAGGATAAGGGCGAAGAGACGATTTGCCCTGTTTAATTTTTTAATTTTATTATTTTTTTTTGTAATTTTTTTTAATTTTTTTTCTTTTTCAAGGGGCACCCCCACCCCACCCCTCGGAGGCAATCCCTCGCCGACCTCGTCTTGGACGAGGCAGGACAAGGGCGAGGAGACAATTTGCCCCGTTTAATTTTTTAATTTTATTATT
>CAIGRB010170481.1:0-17415 GCA_903798255.1 Fraxinus quadrangulata | reverse complement strand
TTTTTTTGTAATTATTTTTAATTTTTTTTCTTTTTCAAGGTGCGGGTTCAGGGCGGCCCTCCCCGGAACGAGGTGTCGTCCCATGCCCTGCCACCCCCATCGGGCGGGTTTTTTTCGTCCCATTCGGGTCGGGTCGGAGCAAATTGCCATCCACAAATCATTTCTCAAAAAATATTTACCAAACAAACGCACATAATTATGCATTACTCCATAATTCATACCTGTAAATATTGAAAGCTCCATTCCTTCGTTTTTTTTTTCCTTCTTGGTGCTTTTCCCGATGACTTGTGAAGGCAATGGCCTCGGAGAACAATTTCTCCACCAGTGAGGACTGAAATATGCAATGGGGGCAGGCCGACGTCCTTTAAATGCAAATACATACCAATGATGCATCACAGCCATGAGGTTTCAACAAAGGCACATCCATCAAAATTTCAAAAAGGATAGTTTTGTCGGAAGAAGTAATAATATGTTACAAACAGAAACATTAAGTTAAAAGAGTACCAAATGAAAACGAGTTTTAAATCGGCACCCAAAGTTTATTCCAGAAGACAAAAATGTACAAAGACATAATCATCTCCATCAGTATGTAGCTCGACAACTTTGCTGTTCCTACCGCATTGGCTGCTGGTTGTAATGGTTCTTCTCTTTCTTCTTAGCAGCAGCAAGTCTTGCACTCCTTGCAGCGGCTTCCACAGCAGCGGCTCTAGCAGCAGCATCCATCTCTTTGCTAGATTTTTTCTTCTTAGAAGATGCCAACTTCTTTAGACGCTCCTTCACGTCAACAGCAGATGCATCTTCTTCTCCCTGTTCGGTTCCAGCACCTTCTTCTAGACCGTTAGAAATATTCGAGCTGTTGGCTTGATCCTCATGTTCCTTAGCCTCCTTTGAAACTTTATCCTTCTTTTTCTTCTTTTTTGCACTTTTAGATTCTGCAGGGACATTATCCTTCTTCTCAGCATCTCCATTCGAATCACCTTCTTTCTTTTCTTTAGTAGGATCTACAAGTGCACAAAGAAAGGGTACCTTCAGTCTGAATGGTGGTCAATTTAAAATGCTTATACACTGTTATCTCACTAGTAATTGTATAATATTCTACTGACAGGAACTGGCAAAGACAATGAAAGACCACATTATTTTCTCATTTGGTTCTATTAAGTACCAAATATACAATAATAATTATGCATCTCTACCAAAGATAGTCTACAATAACAAAAATTTTCACTCCAAATAAATATTATAGCCATAAATGGAATGGAACAACATAACGAAAGTGTTCATGAAGAAGTCCCAAAGGAGATAATCCATAAAAGAATTTTCTGGAAGGAAACAAAATGCACAAATTACCAGTTGACTCATCTTGCCCTTTCTCTGTAGGTGTAACTCCAAGATCAGCCAAAATGGCCTCCAATTCGGCAAGCTCCTTTTTCTTTCTCTCCTTCTTGGAGAGCTGTCTTTCTGTTTCTTTGACTGCCTGAGAAGTTTCTACAGGCTTTTTCACAATTGGATCAGGCTGTTCTTGCACCTCTGGTTCATGATCATGGTCATCCTCCACATCATCATCACCTTCATCTAGAAGTTCTTCTTCACTTTCACTTTCCTGAAATTTGGATGGACAATCCATCCGTAAGACATCACAAACAAATGCATGAAATACTGACAGTAACTAAAGGAATAAATGCACCAACAATAAAGCAAAGAGCTTCAGTATTTCAAAGGAAGAAGCAAAAAAAGGTCCAGTTAACACTACGACAAAAGTAAAGGTCAGCAGTCCAGAAATCACCACTGAAAACCATTCATCACCATTGTAGTATATTTGCAAGTAACCCTGCTACTATTATAGGGAAATACAGCAAGAGAAGCACATATCAGTCAAATATCTGAGGTTCTTTCTCACAGTCCATCTATTAAGAACAAGGTAAAGATTGGGAAGATTGTCGTTTATGAAAAGAAGCAAAAAGGGGAAAGAGAGCCATTCTCTTTCTTTCATAAAACATTGACGTCATTCCCCATTTTAGGAGAGAAATAAATAAATAAATAACCTTTTCACACCACCCACGTTTTTCAATTTTTCCATAAACTGCTATAGCATTGCACACAAGTCATCCGAAAATTTTGCGAAAAAGTACAAAAGACGCTTAGAAGATATCCTCGTATTCACAACACCCTGAAGTCAATTCAACCAAGCCATAAATCATGCGACATGGTTTTATCATTAAAAATCTAAAATTTGTTCTATAGCAACATTTTATGAGGTACAACAAGACAACAAAACAAACTTTACGGAATGATTAAAGTGGCTGAATAATTAACTGACCAATAGTAACTAAATTGCATTCTTCGATAATAGAAAGAAAAAACTAAGGGTCCAAGAGAGACAGTCATATAAACAGCAAATCAACACAAAAATTTCATGGATATATTCATATTAACAAGCAAAACAAATAACCCATTAAATTTTAACAGAACAATACACTATTTATATTACAGTTATCACTAGAAAACAACAACACAATATTCTGATAAATTTATTCTTATACCTCCAAGGGGTCTGGTTTATGAGTCTCTTCAGGTTTATTCGAACCTGAACCCCCCCAAAGAGACTGGGGAGGGGCAGTGGTGGCATAGTAATCATCATCATCCTCATCATCCACATCAGCCCATGACTTGGCTGTCAGCGGTGCAGGAGCCCAGAACATCTGCGGCTTCTCCTCAGGTCCTTTTGATTTCCCAGCTTTGGAGGCACTCTTACTGGTCTTCCCTACATTCTTCTCTTTGTCAGACTTCTTCTTCTTCCTCAGGCTCTCCAACGCCGCAAAAACATTAGTGTTGCTCACCGTGAATGATCCCTCGTCTCTCCTGTTCCCACCTACCATTTTCCAACACTAACACAACTCCTCGACTGAGATTGTAGAAACCCTTGATTATAAAAAAGTGTAAATCTGGATTTCCACGTAAATCCCGTGTCCCAGATGTCAACGACCCGAATATCAGAAACGGTTTCTGAGTACTGACACAATTTCAATTAAATCGGAAATGGGAATTCAAAAAATATGGAAGATGATTGTTTATTTTTTTTTTAAAAAAATCAAAATGAATCTTAGAAATACCTAATTTCGAAGAAAGTATATATTTATTGACTTGTAGCTTTTCCGAGTCGTCGACGGATTGAGGGTGCGACGGAGGCTACTAGGGTAAACAGAAAATTAGGGTTTCAGATACACGGAAGGGCTAGGGTTTGGATATGTGAAAGAACAGTATTTGTAAATGTATCAGTTACAGATGCGCATTGATATAGAGGGAGAACGGGTTGTAGGGGGCTGACGTGAGGGGTAGATAACGCTAGAGGGGAAATGAGGGTTTATATGTACCTGTGGTTTCTTCATTAATGGCCAACCATATAGATTTTATTATTTGCTAATTTGACATAAAACTTCTGATTGTTCACATTAACGCATCTCAATTTAGAAAATGATTCAATCCCGTCCCAACAAATTTTAAGGTAACTCCATCGGCATTGTAAATTTTAGAAAATAATTTAATTTTCAAAAATACATTTGGAGAAGATACTGCAAAAGTTAATCTTAATTCTTACACACTTTACAGAATAACGTTATTTAGCTCCACTTTATATGAAGTTACGTGATATGTTCAATTAAATGTAAAATTCTTTGATTCGTTGAATTGTACATTTCATTTAATGACACTTAGTGTGACAATTGGGGTCGTAATATCAGTGGTGCTAAATATCGTTAATTTACTTTATATGTACGTCATAATGAATACACTGTGAATAAAAAAATCATTTTAACTACAATTCCAAGTTAAATATTATTTGTTTGTTTCTTCAATAATATTGTACTTGACATGTATGTTTTTATTTCAATTGGAACAAATTTGGAAAATATGAGACGTTTATTTCAATTGTATATTTAAGGGTGTTAAATGAAACGAACCGAGCTGCTCAACTTACTCAGCCAAAGTATGGCTTGATTCATGCAGTTTTTCAATTCAGTTCAGACATGAGCTGAATCAAACCAACCAACGAGCGACTTTCCCTACTTAACCCCCCTAATGTATTAAATAATGAAAATGATATGAAATTTAAGATGTAACTTGGTAATAGCTAAAATACACACTTCGGTGATGAGAACTACAATGCGCATGCTGAATATGCAGTTTATGCTGAGCAATGCACGATTCATTAGTCATCAGTAAGAATCAACAATCCCATATATGTACATTGGGGCACTTCCAATGCTATTCCACTCCTGCACGAACCGATGGGGTTGGGGACATTCATTTCATAAAGACTGAGGGAGTCGAGACCAAAGTACCGAGTTTTTTGAAGCAAACATTCATTCTTCTGCTAGATTTAAATAAATTCCTTCAAACAATATTTTTTATCAAATAAATTTCTATTGAACCCTACAGTAATAGTAAATTTCTCTCTGGAAAATCACCCTATTATACCACAATACAAGGAAACTTGTCAATGTCTTGCAGAGCTCTTGCACAATTAACGTTGTCATATACAATAGTGACCACGAAAGTAGACCCCAACGTCCAAAATACACACAATAATTTTCTTCCTATATAACGTTGTGAGACAGTTCTCGGCATCATTAACTATGCCACAAAGAATAGGAAAATCATGAGAAAGAAAACTAGTACGAAGAATATCTTGATCATAAGCCACCGGTTTGAAGAGATGCTATTGAGATACTTGAGCAAAGCCCCTTGTGCCCCCTCCACATTTGACAGTGTATCGTCCATGTTCTCATCAATCCTACATGACAACAATTGTTATCAAGTTCAAAATCACTGTTAGAAGAAAGAACTGAATCGTTCAATCAGATATAATTTATCAAAGTACCAAAGATTAAACTAGTACATGGAAATACAATCCTAGCTCACCCCAGTACCGCAAGAAGGAAAGCATTAATATATATTGGCTCAATGCCTCAATTCCATCCATACAAATATATAGGCAAACACTAACAACCCTACGCTGGATCAATGCTACTATATTCTCAATATCCAGATGGGTTAAAGCAACAGTTACAGACCGTACATCATGCACAAATATAATGAACCCGGGGGGTCATTTGGTGCATTTACCCATTGGCTGGCTCATCTATTTCTTTGCCTACTAAATAACAGAAAGTTAACATTGTGCAGTCTGAATTAAATATTGATATCAATTGGTTGTTAAACCACACAGTTCGTGACGAAATAGAATGCAATAAGATAGGTTTCATATGTAAACCTGATAGCAATCTCTCCTTGCTGAGAAACCAAGGTAGCAAGCTGATTAAAAATATTGCCCAGCTCATGAATTGTCGATTCCACATTCTGAAGCGCTTCAGCTCTACTCTGCATGTAGCTATCTTGTACTGGAACCAATTCCTGTTGTTGTTGATGCTGCTGCTGTGACATTAATGGTTGAGTCTCCCCTTCCATCTGGTTCCTGTCGTTGGAGTTAAAGAAAATAAGGTTTGCTTGCAAATGGATCAGTTTATCTCAATCGAGAATAATTAAAAACTCAACCAAAACTATTTTTTAAAGACCCGTGAATGATTATTTTGTACTTAATCAACTAAAAGCATTAAATAAACTTCCTATTAAACATTCTGCCCTTAGACGTACATAAAAATGACTAGTAAATCATATTCCATTTAATTAGGTAGAAAGTGCAGATAAAAACCATTGGCTGTACAATATTAACTATGTTCTTACTTAGGGAACGGATGGGATGAAGATTGTCCCCCACTAGCCCATGGAAGAGCAGGGGCAGCTGAAGTACTTCCAGCAGGCTTTGCAGCCAAAGGTCGCTGGCGAACAAATGGATTAGCCGGATTCTTGGAAGTATTAGAAGAGAACAATTGTCTCCTGTTTTCATGAACCTTCAAGTTCTGTAAAAAAATCCATGAAAATGTTGTTCACCTTAATGAAATATTTTAACAGGGTATGAAGTAAGTCCATTCATCTAGAATATGGAAATGCAAAAATAAATTCGTCAGTAGAACACAAGGTGAAAACATCTTGGCTCACCTCTGTCCTCATAGTCAATACTTCCTTGAACTCCTTTGTGGCACTCATCAACCGATTCTTCAGATCATCAACTACTGTCGTAGAATGAGTGGTGGTGTCACTTGAAATATTACTATTTCCATTACGTGAGTTGCATAGAAGCTGGAGATCAACTACAGCAGAATTCAGTGCAGTTATATCTTGCTTGATAACTGCTGTCAGCTCCTGAATTTCCATGGTGGGATCATCAAAAACTGAGGTCCTCTTGGCCACTGCAGTAAAATCGAATAAATAAGTTATCTATTTGACCAGGACACACACTAATCCAGCTGAGTGATTCTCAAGAAAAGGAACATGATAAAGGAAATGCTGACTGTGCCAAAATAAATAAATAAACTCCATGGCCTTAAAGGTTTCACGGTGCTTTTCATCCACAAGAAAATTATAATCTTCCCAAAGGAAAGAGTCTGATTGTATTTGAATCTTTACAATTCATAATTTTTGAATCTCTTCAACAGCAGAAATAAAATAGAACTCTGTTCCTTGCATTGGCATCAAAGCAGGAGCATCTTTGGTAATTTGACACATGATACCCATGCAATTATGCAGTCAGTCTCATACAACTTGTATATTTGTGCATACTTGCATAAGCAAGAGTCAGAATTAGCATCAGTTATATTTCAGCATCAGTATCGAGAGACAATTGAACATGGTCCAATTGCAAAACAGGCATGGGATGCCCTCTGCACCAAGTGTAACATCACCCACCCTTGTTTCCAAAGGCCTATAATGCTATATCAATATTGGTGATTTACCTGCGTGGATTTAGACCTGGATCATCCCCAGCTGTCATCCCAGTTTTGCTTTTTTGGCTTTTTGGTTAGAAAGAAACAATGTCAAGTACAAATGTAAAGTACAATCAAGGAGGGTTCTTAAAAGAGTATTCCATTTACTATAAATCCTTGGAGACGCTGGAATTCTCACAGACAGCCTTAAGTCTCACAAAATTCAACCAAATTTAGTCCATTGGAAGAAACCTTCTCTTCGGTGTTGTCAAACTAAACAATGATGGATGCCTTCATGGGAACTCAAATCTAGCTGCAGGTGGGGGGGTAATAAGAAATGTAAAATTCTCCTTGCATATTATGACTTTTATGGTCATGTTCTTCTTTGGAGGCAGAAATTAGAGCCCTATGTACGGGTCTTAAGCTAAGCAATCAATTTGGATATGCACAAATACAGGCTGAGATTGATTCATTTTCCACCCTTCAAAGCATAGAGACAGGCACAGATGGACCTCGGCAAGTCCAACACCATTAGAAGAAATCCACCACTGGGGGAGTAACATTCAGTTTTCCCATATTTGCACAGAAGGCAATACATTTGCCTAACATTTAGCTACTATGAGGTACAAAGAGAAAAAGCTTTCGATGGACCGAGGCAAGTCCAATACTACTTAGAAGAAATCCCCAACTGGAGAGTAGGCTCAACATTCATTTTTTCCATATTTGGCAAGAAGGGAATACAGCGCCGACCATTTAGCTAATAGGAGTACAAAGATCAAAAGTTCAAGCTTTTTCAAAAAAAGAGTTAATTGCTAAAATTAATAGATTGCTAAGACTAGATAAATGAGGCTTGCCAAACATAAGGATGTAACTGGCCTTAGTTTCTATTGGAATTGGTTAAATATAAAATCATGGAAAAGTGACTTTCGTGTCAACTTCGGCCAAATATTCGGACTTGATCCAATAGTCAAATTATGGAAATAAATAGGCTAACTTATTCTACTCAATAGATTGTTCTGTTATATTTGAAATCTCAAAATCAATACTGGATGAATGGGAAATTGTGATCCAAAGTTGGAAAGGAAAGAGAGGAAAACTAGCTGAGAATTGTCTAACTCCACCGCTAGCTAGTGCTCGAGCGGTGAGCCTGTCACTCGAGCGACGAGCTCTCTGTTTTTTTTGTTCGAGCGACAGTAAAAGTTGCGATCCTTGACAAAAGTTGCTAAATTTTGAGGTGTCTCTTAAATTAAAATCTCTCATCCTCTATAAACAAGACTCTTGGGACTTCTATTATTACTTCATCCCAATTATATGTAATCACAGCATAACATAACTTCTTTTCTTAGCCCAAACTCTGCATAGAAATTGTTTTTCCATTTCATTCAAATGGAGTACATAAACCTATCTTTTAGTTCATTGTTATTGTGTTTTGGAGTGCTACAATTATAAGAAGATAGTCATTGTATCTTGAGAGTTTTACCATCATCTTTAGGCACCATTGCAGGGCAAATTTGACTTAATGACAAAGAATTCAACTCTTGCCTCGACTTTGCTTTAACCTTCTTGGTGTTACTTTGTCCAAGTTCGTTCGCGTTTTTAATATAATTTATGTGGTGCTTTGCAGTTCCTTTGTTCAATTTTGATAAGGTTGGTAAGTTTAGTTTTTAAAGTCATCACTCAAATCCATTTTTTATCAACAATTTCTTGTTCATATAACTCTTGTATAGACTAGGTTGCTTTCCTTAAGTTTTATATTTCCATGGAGGAAAGTTTCATTAAAGTCCCCCTCCTTTGTACAATTTTTGCAAATCAATATACTAGGGTAGAGGTCAAAGCCAAAGCCCCCATTCTGTTAAGGTAAGAGGCCTAAAAACGATATTCTCATGATGTCAGTTTCTATCTTACCTACAAATTGGGAAGAATCAAATTCTTCAACTATAATGCTTAACTTTCGATGAATGTAACTATAACCATAACAAACCCATTTGAGGACCGACTCGGAGTGAGGCAAGCAAAAAATGCCTCAAGGCAATGATTGTCAGGAAGTTTTTTGGGAGACGTATGCCTCACTTGTATGAGGCGCATACCTCAAAGCACCGCCTCAAGGCTTGTGAGAGGTATGCTCCTAATTCTTCATAATTATATTCTTTGCTTTAATTGTGGCCCCAAACATAAAATTCAGGTTGATCCATTTTGGGAATATCCTATTGCCCACTAAAACATTAAAAATATTTGTTTCTCATAGACCCACTTGGAAAAAGTTAACTGCCCCACTTTGGGAATAGCCGACTGCCCTACCAACTAAAATAATACTTTTTTCTCTTTATAGAATTTTTTTTTCGCACACTTTAAATAACTATATTATGAATTTTGAAGATTACTTGTGATTTATTATGAGGTTATTTTACATTTTAATACTTTTTTTGACATTTTTCCGGTTTACAGTAAGATTTATGCCTCAAAATGCCTCGAGCTTAAACCTCGCCTCAAGAAAGAAAAACACCTTAGTAACGACGGCACACCAAGGCTTCCCTTCGTGTGGTGGTTTCTAAGAAAAGAAAAGCATTCCCATACTATCCAAAAATTTCTTTCAAAAGTGGGTTACCACCAAAAAGATGCTGGAAAAAAAGAGATAGCCTATTGACTTGGCATTGGCATTGGCATTGTAAGCACTTGACAATCTGATTTTGGACTTCAACCAGAGTTTTTTGGTCATCAATGCGACCTGTCCTTGATACAACAAATCTAATTCTACCGCCATTTTAAAAATTGACTTCAGCACATCGTGCATGATGTTTGCATACACAGATAAATATTAAACATTTTACCAGCAAATTATAATCATGGACATCCAATTCAAAGAATTGTGCACAAGCATAAGTTTAAGCAGATCCTATAAACCCCCAAAACCCGACCAAATAATGATAAATTCTCTTTCATTCAGCCATTATCCGAACTATAACTAGAAGGAGAGAGAACAATTATTTACATTTCGCGAGCTTAGATAGTTTCTGCGAGGTCTGGTGAATCCCGAGTCCGATCTTGGACGCCTTACGATTAAATTCCGACTGCATCGCCATGGTCTGCGGTTCCTGAGGTTTCGAACCGCTGCTGCTTGGCCCATTTTGAGAGGAGTATGATTTCTTTACCCTCTCCGCTATGCCCAGAAACTCCTGCGTCCGATCCCTAATCGACGCATTCGCACCTTTCCCCCGCATTTTCTCAAATGAATTCGTTACGCCACAACAACATAAACACCAAAAACAAAAAGAACTAAAACGAGATTGAGTAGTATAGCCCTTGGATTCCCGAAAATTACAGATCAGAACCAGATCTTAAGCCCTAGAATTCATGAAATGGAGAAACCCTAGATCTGCGAAAAATGAGATAAAATTCAACCGGACACAAATCAGATTGAACAAAATTAACGCGAAATTGAACCGCGAGGTGTTTTTACGTGTCGGTATTACTCTATAATATATCCTTATTATTTCACCAGTTTACTGTTCTTTTTCTGTCTTTACTTCATCGTTTTGTATTTTTTTTTTTTGTTAATTCTCGTTACTATTTTGACTTTTTATTGAGGCTTTCAAGTCTGGAACTTTAAACAAAATGGAGCGGATTTTTAAGTTTTTGTACGGAAAATTAAGTCATTGTTTGATGGAAAATGCTATGTGTACATTTTAATATGATCAAAACACTATTCACGAATCCATTTTTTCAAAGAACGAGACTCAAACAAGGATTACGACTCGATCCATCGATGGGCCAAACCTATCAAATTATATGAATTAGGTCCTCAACTTTCTACAGGAAACCCAAGGAAAGAATACAATTGATTAAAAAAAAAATAGAAAGTTGATTGTCTAAACCCTGGTGTGACATCTGATTATGCATTGGTATTTGATTGGACTTTAAATATTTATTACGAAATCATGATAGAATTTCATAAAATACATTTTAGGACCTATTTGACAAAACTTTTAAAAAATCAAAAACTGTTTTGAAGACTAAGAATCTACTTTCGAACATGTCTAAATGTTTTTTCTAGAAATATTTTGTCGGACTAAAAGAGCTTTTAGATGAAGCTCACCCAACTTTCGCATGAAATTCTTTTACAATAAACAAAAGCAATAAAAATCCTGTCAAATGGACCCTAATTCAATATCTCCAATAATGTAAGAACATTCATAAATTCACTTGCACATCTAATAAGCTCACTTTCATGTCTAATAAAAGTTGGATCACTGTCCATCAAGCAAAGCTCTAAAGAAAATTTCTATATGCCAATTATCTCCATCCAAGATTTTAACTTCATTGTAACACAGGTATGGGAGTACACAAACAGCAGCTGCAAGAATCGAGATTGAGATATGCTAATAAATTTATAATCTTCCGTCACAGATTTTAGCCTCAATATGTCTTGTAATGTCCAAGCATGCCATGGCGGTTGTAACGAAGATATGTGAGTACACAAACAGCATATCCAAATATTGAGATGTGCCAACAATATGCCGTCCAAGATGTTAGCTTCTTTTTCTACTTTAATATATCATTGTGTGCTGACCAGCAATATGCCGAATACGTGATTGTAATATTCGAGTATAACCAGCAGCCCCTTGATGCCTATTGAGAAAGTTCGCAACAGAGAGTCGATTTCGCCCAGGATAGAAAATTCAACCTGGCCATTTATGAACCTTCGATGTCTAGACATGGCTCTACTTTTGGGAGATGGTCACGGACTCTACACCACCGAGGTCGAAAATTTAAACGATTTGCATTTCCTCCCACACTAGAAAGTTCGCAACAGAGAGTCGATTTCGCCCAGGATAGAAAATTCAACCTGGCCATTTATGAACCTTTGATGTCTAGACATGGCTCTACTTATGGGAGATGGTCACGGACTCTACACCACCGAGGTCGAAAATTTAAACGATTTGCATTTCCTCCCACACTTGGGACAGTTAACTTTCAATCAGCCGAGCCAATACGTTCCAGGCTACATGCAACAGGAAACTACTGCATAGAATAGTACCTGAAGCCGGTCAGTTCAACAACCTCCATCAACTTAAGCCGTCCAACATAATTTGCTTGGGACATCCTGCAAATGGAACCACAATGATTATGAAAACTCAAAGGGCCTAAAGGCTAAAGCTTCCTGTATTTATCATATAATAACAATAAACTATGCAATATTCCCAATAAATTTCAGTTGTGTATTTAACATGAAAATTTCAAAATTTGACAATCAGCTACAAAAGGATATCAGCATATAATTGAAAAATTCAATGATTGAGCATAACCATAGAAATTATTTCTTGCCACCAAATTATAGCTCACAAAAATGGCAGGCTGCTCCACTCTCCTACAGAATGAATTATCTTTGAAGAAAACCCCAAAAAGACCTTTCAGCAGTTAGAACAGATTTCAGAAGCAGCTTCAAAAATTTTTGAAACAAATGTGGCGACATTCCTCCAATTTCTATTTTGTTTATTAAATGTCTTGCAAAGGATTCTTATTTATTCAGTCCACAAACACCAAATAATTAATAAACTAGAACAAACTTCTCCCGAAATGCAGTGGACTTGTTAAGAGAGCTTTGGGACTGCATAGGTCAAACTACAATCGGATTTACACATCATCTTTGCCAAAGTTCAAAAATTCCTCAATGATAGAAAGGGAATTTATGAAAGTTCAGTACAGTAGCCCTCTTTCGGCCTGCAGTGGTCATAGCATCTATCTATATGATGTGTACTGATATAGTAGTAATCATAAGCCAGCTTTATTCCTGTTTACGTATAGAAATATAGAAAAAATTATAGAGAGCAACAAGCAAAAATAAACAGGATAAACATGTTTAGAACCCAGTTTAGTTGCTGTTGCAATGGTTATTTTGGTGTGTTATTTACTCCTGTTAAGAAAGATATCTTACCATTAGTTAGTTCTTCACCAATGCTCTCAAAATATGATCTGCTCCCAACCCTAGCACTCTATAGCTCGCAAAATGACACGTCTTCCTTGGAGATATCAAACAAACCAAAAAGATATGTCTTGCTCGGAGATATTAAACAAACTCCAACGTCTTAACTGAAAAATCTGGCACAGCACTTCTTCCAGAAATTGGAGTATGTTCCACATAATAACCCTCAGCATGCACCAAATATTACAGGAGCGAATGTTGTAAAATGATGTTAATGATAATGAGATGTGCTTCCAGAGTTTAAATCTGTACTTTGCATTTAGAGGACTGGTACCCAAATCAACTAGAAATGTGCATCGAGATGGATTTTTTTTTTTTTTTTACAGAGAACATCTTACTGTTAATGCATACTTAATTGGCAATGAAAAATCAATAATGCAATAACTTGGCCATATGAATTTCCATTGCAAGTTTCGCAGCATCATTTCTGAAGCCTGAAAGATTAAGACCATTAACAACTGCCCTTTGGTCCGATCTAAGAATTCTCATCCCAGCTCTAATACAAGATAGTAGGAGTTTAGATGCTTCATGGAACCTCCTAGCCCTGCAAAGATTTTGGATCAAGGAAGAGTAGGTAAATGAATCCTTAACATCCATAGACTGAAAGATTTTCAATGCATAATCAATTTGACCAACTTCACACAGCCCGTTAATAAAGCAATTCAAAGCAACTAAGCAATCAAATCCCATCATTTTCATATAGTTTAAATGCCTTTTGGCACCGTCAATATTTCCTGCCTTGCACAGACCATCAATCAAGATAGTATGAGTATACTTATCGAATTCCAATCCTTCTTTTTCAACCGTATCCAGCAACTGGTAGGCATCTTCTAATCTACCTTCCTTACAATACAAATTGATAAAGGTGTTATAAGACACTACATCAAGCTCATACCCATTCTTAATCATGTCTGTCATGCATTTATTAGCATCTTGTATCCTACCCGACTTAAGTAAAGCACCAACAACCGTGCAATATGCAAATGCATCATATGTATAGCCTCTACTCTTCATCTCAAAGAAAAATTCCAACCCTTTATTGAAGTACTTACGTCTGAAGCAGTATTTCATCACTGTAGTATAAGTAATGGCATTTGGGACAAAACTTGAATCTCTAAGCTCATCAAAAAGCTTCATTGCTGACCTGAACTCTCCAGACTTAAATAGTCTATTAATCAGAATGTTGTATGTCACTATCTCAGGATTATATCCATAACTCTGCAAATTTCTAAATAAGGAGAGGGCATTACTTATGTATCCATTCCTGCAGAGTCCATTAATCAAGGTATTATACGTGGTTTGACATGGAGAGATACTCTGAAGAATGATCTTGTGGAAAACCCTGTAAGCCTCATCTGGTTTTCCTGATCTGAAAAAGCAATGCATCAGTGTATTATAACTCCACAAGTCAGGAACAATTTCCATATTGAGCATCTCTTCGAGCAGATCAAAGCATTGAAATAATGAGCTTTCCCTGTTGGTACCAGCCATCAGAGAATTATATGTAACAACATCCGGGTTCACCCCAGCTTCTTTCATTCTGTTAAGGATAGAGTAACCTGCATCAAACCCAACAAATCGACAATATCCAGTAATCAGAGTATTGTAAGTCACCACATCTGGTAGTATGCCTAATCTAAGACCATCAATTATAGCAGCTTCTGCTTTCTCCAACTGTTTAGTTCTGCAAAGGGAAGCTATAGTTATATTCAACAATTTAGTTGATAATTTGTCGAACATTCTTCACATCTACTCCAAAATCAGACCCACAAACCTGCCAAGTGTGAGAACCTGGTGTCGGTTAAAAAAATTTACATTACCTACACAGTTTTTGAACGACAACTTCTAAGTTCTAACTAACCCAAAATTAACAAACAACGAGAACGTCCACTCAGAAATCAGCTGAAATTCCATGCAATGCAATATGCTAAGTTCAAAATTAAAGAAACTACAGGAATTTATCACCAGCTAGTCTTTAACAATAGGAGTAACCATGCGTAGAGCAATCCCACATTTGTTTAGTTAGAAGACACAGAACTTCAATATTGTAGTTCTTCCCACTTCCGAATTCTATGCTGCTGGACCAAATGCGCATGAAATTGGATGATATAGCATAGTCGAGCTTGTACAGCCAATTAAAAGTTCCATGTGGGCTTGGCAAGTTGTAACAGTGAGTATTATTTATGGCAAACAGCTTCCTTCACCTGGTGGCAATCCGCATTTTAATTATTTTAGTCCACACATCACAGAAGAACAAATCCCCATATCAACCCTCAAAAAAGCAATTGAAATAAAAACCCAAAAAAAAAAAAAAATCAAGTCCTATTTTTAGTCAAAATCAATAAATGTGTGAATGCTATAAGAAAGCCAAAATAATATTAAAAAGGGGGAGGGTTCCCTCATAACTCGAACTGAATCCAGCAATTCTTTGATTTGCACCTATTCATCATACCTAGAACAGAATATCTAAAATTTCACGAGGACACTAAAATGAACTATAACTAGATTTGTTTAATGCACATCAATTGTAGAATTCTAAATTAAGAATTAAAGCTAAGCATTTTCGAGTTTGAAATTTAAGTTTTCCAATCATTAACGATGACACTTCATTGATCAGCCTCCCTACTTAAAGGTCTCTCTCTATGCGCGCGTGTGTTCTTGAGAGAGAGGCCAAGTAAAAGGATGACACGACACAACCCGTCCCGAATCACCCTAGTGGATCCGAAACGTGACGTGCGCCAAGAATAAATGCTGACTAGATGTCAGATCCACCACCAAGGTTGACTATGAATTATTACCAAATATGCGCCAAAATAGAATGCTTATGGGAAAAAATAATGGAATGGGCACAAAACAATTACTTTGTACTTTATCAAAATAAATCATATCACTTAATATGTCATGTGGTTATAACTCTTAAATCATCAAGCGCCTCAAGCTATCAAGAACCAATTGCTACGTATGAGAAAAATCGTGAAAAATATATGAGTTGATAGCTCAGAAAGTGAAGAATTTTGAAAATATTTATACTTTCTTATTTGTATATATTTATAGAAAATCGAATTCATATCATTTAATAATTCACAAGGTAACATCATATAATTATAATCAAGTGACATATTCTCATAATACTGAAAAATATCATCACTGATATCTATACTATAATCTTATCCCATCAAAATGTACTGAAAAATCCACAAAAAATGTACCATGTGACTAAAATTTGTAATTTGGGTCATACGCGCGTAGACTGCCCATCGGGCTAAGCAATTTCACCACGGGCGCCTCAGGCCCCTCAGTGAACGAAAGCGGGTCTCAAAGACCTCTAATAATCAATTCTAGAACACGGTCAAAGCCTCTCTGTGAACTAGAAGAAGTATATAATCACGGATACTTTTCTGATCGATTTCAATATCACGTCTCACATTCCAATTCATAAGTAACCCATATACTAGACTCCACATATATCATGGTGAAAGAAACTTTCATAATAATTATGTAATCGAACAAATAGCTCACATAGTCGCACGTAATGTAATAATTTAACTAAATTACCAATATTTGAAAATATTTAAGTTTTCCCACTCACCAAGTTATAGACCGATCGCGGTTTCAATCTTCCAGTCACATCCTCACCAATAAATACCGAGTATGATATCACACACTCGCCCCAATAGATCATATTCCTTTACGAAGATGCTTCAAGCATTTTTCCTATCATTTTTCCAGAGACAACAATAAGAATTTATATAACATATTAACTAATTGGTGAATAAATTCATTAGAAAGTAATCAGTATGCAAAAAAAACCCTTCTAATATGAAGCCCATAAAATAAGAATGAAAAGACTGTACCACAAAAAAAAAAGAACCTCTATTAATAATATTCAACTCCAAACTCCGACAGTCAAGATCGGGCAAAAATACCGACACGGGAAACTCTTCCCAAATTCCAACAACACTGAAGAAAATTCTAGAATCGAACCTTTAAAGACGAGTAGAGCAGATTTGCCCATATTTGAAGCCCAAATAGTGTACAATTGAACTAAAGAAACATCAAAAACCAGTGGAAACACATTATATTCCAAATTTACTTCATTTACTGCCCAAATACCTCTACACCTATATGTTGTCGCCTGCTCGTGAAGATCAATTCCTGTCAATTTTATTGCCTTATCAGTGCATATATAACTTCATCGAACATTAGTTAACTCCAGCCTGTAGCTCACTTCTTACCACAGTACCATTTTCGTCATAACAGCAGCAGACATTCTGCGCCTTAAGGGAGAAAACTGACTATGGTCGAAGAATAATAGCCAAAAAAAACTACTTGAGCAACAGAATTCCATTTAAATCCCTATCATCTCACTCCTTAAAAGTACACAACACATTGTACTTTAAATCAATTTCCCGGCCAAATTCAACCTAATTGAAAGATCAAATAACCGAAGCGCACACACACGCACTTCATAGCAAAAAATAGTGGACAATGCTCTGAAAATAATAAGCAATAGTTGATGAAACGAAACTTTGTAACTATTGAGATTGTGATATAGTGCTCGACCTTTACTATTGTAACTCACCAAAATTTTAGAATAAAAATTTATTTGTTTTATAT